>JAIUZE010013369.1:0-10279 GCA_022085475.1 Heliosperma pusillum
AAGTCAAGCGGGGTTACGTAATATTTATTTATTCACATGTTAGAAGTTTTAATAAATAACATGTAATGAATATGTTGATTTTTATGTCTATGTCTATGTGATAAAGACTCTGTTTCTAGCCGGTTTGATCCAACGGGTTTGGTCAAAATAAGATCTAGTCAGCCCCCGATTTGACTGATGACCCGTCGCGGGCTCGACGGTCGGGGATTTGTTTCAAGTAAAGTTGTATTTAATTACTGAATTAGCCTTAGTAGATATGAGGCGATATGATAATTGATTATTATTTATATGCAATGAGTCACATTATAGGATGTGTTCCTGTGACTGTTTTGATTATATGGTTGGTGTCGTGTTGACTAAGTACCCATAGAGAATTATTAGTATATGGCGTCTTGACCATGCTAATTCTAAATGAGTAGCTTGGACCACGACATTGATAGGTCCGTACTGTCTTTAACGAGTATATAGTTCATGGTTAATAGCTTTTGTGTCCCGGGCCTGGGGGGCTTATCCCCAAGTCGGGGCATGGCATCCTAAGAGTTCCGCTTTGGGAAGGGGGCCAGCTTAAGTACTAGCCATCTCTGCTTAGGGGGTCGCCTAGTAGAGTTTCTCATGTACGGTTATGTCATGGGACGGGGAATGGAATAGCTGTTGTCGCTAGGTCTGATCAGTCTAGGACTAGGATGTTTTCCTACCTTGTGGTATAGCCTCGAGTTACAATCGACTATGGGCCGTGCTAGGAACTTATGCATGTTTATAGAAGTATTGGTCTTTCATGTTTGTATGATTCTATGAGTTTTAGAAGGTGAGATGCAAGCCGGCTAAGATTGATAGAGTTTGGATTACCGATTGTTAACTGATTCACATGATTACGTGTTGATTAGGGTTTGAGTGTATCATGGCCATGTTACAGGGTAACCTCTGAGCTAGCATACCAACTTCCCTACCTCTTGTTATAGTTTATTATCATATTCACATGATAGCTTTCACATGATAGGTTATATGTTAGTTATCTGTTTCATAACATGAAAAGCATATCTTATATGTTAAGGTTTTGTATTTTCTATATACATTACTTTTATGTTATTCATGTTTTATTAAACTCGACATTTCGTGGCTGGGAGAACTCGGAGTTACTCCCCATTGACTGTGGCTTCCGTGTTTATATTTAATGCGGTCGAACAGGTGGTGTTGCATATTTGGGGTACATGAACGAGCTAGCGAGCGAAGTATTTACCTTGGACCTATATCGGTTCATAGTTTGTATATTATTGTACACTATTTTATTTTCCGTATTTATACGGGAGATATGTCTCCCGTCTTGTATATTTCGTTTGTAGAATATTATTTCCGTTTTGTAATGACCTTTTATTTTATGACACCTTCGTTATGTTTTAGTATTATCTTTTATGTATTTAAATAATTTTTTTTTCTTTCCGCAAATTTGAGGGTGTCACATCAACTTTGGGGAAGGTATTATTTTTCTCATAATATTTCAATTGTGTATTTCTTTATAAATGTTTGTATATACATTTATATACTTATAAATTTTATTCTCAAAAAATTTTAGCTTCTTATATGAATATGGCACACAATGTGGAGTGACGAAAGCACTAGTTGGATTTTTGTGTCCCAATAGACTTTGCACATATATGCATTCTTCGCTTGAGATGGAGAGATACTTAACTGCAGCTTTAAAGAAGCAACAAGATAAGAGATATGTGATCGGTGCTTTTTATGAGTCGTGAGTATTAAATTCTTTTCCTTTTCCTGCATTTTATCAGTTAGATGACTAAATTAAAGAATTTATAAGTTTGTTATTTTATATAGCTCGTATTGGATGTTGGTTGTATTTTATCTTCGAGATAATATTGCATATATTTTTGACTCGGATCAAGCGACAAAAAAGAAATGGGAGATAAAAAGTTGCTTATCATTGTAAGTTCAATTGACTAACAACATTAAATTATAGTCATTTATTTATGTATGAATGATGGGTAATATGATTACTTTTCATGTATAACATTTTAGGGCTTGGAAAAGGTATTCTTTTAGGGCTGGAACGCGCAATATGTAAAAAAAAATGAGCTTCAAATAAAAATGATCGAGGTATGAAGTTGTCTTTCTTAACAATCCAATTACGCCGCTCTTACCAGCCTACGTACCATGTATTTATATATTTTGTTCATGCATTTTGATTCATCTAGAAAATGTTTGATTTTGGTGTTATGTGATCTTTGTCCAATCTTCCATTTTGCACGTTGAAGATTGATTCGGAGATTAATCAAAATGATAGTTTGATACTATACTTGTTTAATTTATTAAATAACGGGGCTTACTAAGTCACTTTATTTAATTTATTATTACCTTGTGATTGTAGCGTATATGTTTGAGCTTATAATCTTTACTTAACTATTAAATTTGTAAGAATATAGTGCCCTCAACAGCCAGGAAGTTATGAGTGTGGTTATTATGTTATGAAGTGGATGTATGATATTACCTAACACTACGCATCATCGGAGGACGACATAGAAAAGGTATATCGATTTCTTAATATGTAATGATGTTGTTTGAATTTGTGTACAAATATATTTTTATTTTATTTTTTTTAAGTGCCTACCTCTTCTAAGATTGCGTTCACTCCCTGATTATCGTCCGTTTTTATGTAGTGTGTTTCAGGTACGGAAATGAACACTGAACTAATGAACGAGGTTCGAGAACTCTGATCACTTTATTGTGTAAAGAACATCTAATGTGTGTAATAGGTTTAGATTCTTAGAAACTGCAACCGAACACATTTAACATTTTTTGTCGTAGGATCTAGCTAGTACTGTTTTTAATTACGTTGTTGAATCGATGGATTGTGATATGTATGACATTTTTTTGTATAAAATGAAGTTGTGTTTGTTGGAAGCCGTGAGGTTGCTGGTTTATTGTTTGTATCATTATCGATCCAGTTTGCAGGTATTTAATAGTGTGGGAATGTGAACTTTTCAAAGAAGGTGCTGCTGAATTTTATGCAGCATTTAATTGCGGCTATATTATTGGATTTGCATTGCTCAAATTTACATCGGTTATAGAAAAGAACCGATGTTAATGTAAATGTTGGAACCGATGTTAATGTTGTACAACCGATGTTAATAACACGTAAAATACATCGGTTTAAGTTATAATTGATGTAAATAAGGTGATATTTACATCGCTTTTGATCCAAAATCGATGTAATTAATGAATGTTAATATAATGTACATCGGTTACTTAGTAAAACCGATGTTAATAACAGGTACAATACATCGGTTTTAAGCATAATTGATGTTAATAAGGTCATATTTACCTCGGTTTTGATGGAAAAGTGATGAAATTAAGACCTTATTAACATCGGTTATACCTACTAACCGATGTAATTTTAATGTCATTAACATCGGTTGTACAACCGATGTTTTTGCTAAAATAGCTGTAAACAACGCCCCCAGAAACATAGCCCAAAACCGATGTAAATAAACCTAAAAAAATGATGTGAATGACACTTTTTCTACTAGTGTCTTCGGGAAAGAAATATGCAAATTTACGAACAATGGGCACTTCTTCAAGCTTAGGTAATGAAGTAGGGGAAGAAGTGACCACACACAAGTAGGCTTGGTAACCCTTTCTCACCATATTCACCAACTTCAAAGCCGAAATAAACCTCACACCAGCAACTTGGGAACGGGTTCCCTTATAGGTTATACAGACACCTAAATAACTCTTAATATAGATTTTTTGATCTCTACACTCAAATATAGCATAATATCTAGCTAACCAATCCATACGCAATATTTCATCAAATTCCCCAAACGGAAAACGAAGAGAGGTTAGCGGGAAAGATTGTCCCCGCGAGGGAAACATGGACATCGAGATATATAAGAAAAAATGAAATGATTTTTCTAGATGGCAAGGGTATAGGAGTATCCTCACTTGGAGTAGACTCATGGGCAAGCTTATCTAAAAAGGTAGATAATACGAAAGACATGGATGCGCCGATATCAAATAAGTTAAGGCAAGGTTGGTCAAAAATGGAAAACATACCGGCATTGATCTCGGGATGAGCGGCGGCTTCGACTCGACTCACGAAATAGATGGTACCCTTAGGCTTAGCATTAAGGAGCTTCCTATCCGGGCAATCTTTGTTGTCATTACCGGGCTTCATGCAAAAGAATTACACCAAAGGCCTATTGTAGCCACTACATGAAAATGTTTCATTAGCGACGGACATAAATACCTTAGAAAAAAAGACATTGCGACAGATCCTGCGACGGAAATTCAAACTTGCGACGGAGTTGCGACAGAAATTCCGTAGTAGAGTTTTCAACCATGGCGCCTAGACATTTCACAAGGCGGGAACGTCTGCGACGGAATTTCCGTCGCAAGTCCGTCGCAGAAGTGCAAACTTGCGACGGAATTAGCGACGGAAATTCTGTCGCAAGGTCAAATTATTGACTTAAATATTCTTAATGAAAAAGGACAGGTGGCAGTTTCCTTGCGATGGAATTGCGACGGAAATTCCGTCGCAAGAATTTTTAATATATAAAGCAACGGAATTGTGACGGAAATTCCGTCGCAGGATTTTTTGATATATCCACACAGCGCTCTCTTCTTCCCGTGTTTTGTTTAATAAATCCCAAAACAACACCTTCACCAAATCGTCCAACGCCTTCACCGGAGCCACCCCCAAGACCATCGGCGCCAACCCAACCCCAGACCAGCGGAGCCGCAGCTACACCACCGGATCTACCCTATAGGTACGCCCCTCTTTCTCTCTCTCCCTCTTCTTTAAATTGGCTTTTTTCAGATATACCTTTGCCGGTGCCGTCACCCCCTCCCCTTGCCAGCGCCACCCACCCCTCCCTTTTCCTCCTTTTCCCCTTCCCCTTCTTTCTTCTGTTTCCCTTATTCCTCTCCTCTCTTTTCTGCCGGCCCCACCACCAAATCGCCCTCTGGCGCCACCCCCTCCCTGCCCTCTGCTACACTGGCCCCACCCTATCTTTCCTTCCCTCCTTTAAATTATTATAATTAATAATATAGTATAATTATTAATATACTTATACATGTTTTATATATGTTAGTATAATTTTATGTTAGTAGTGTATAATTAGTATAGTTTTATGTTAGTACAGTTTATGTTAGTATAATTTATGTTAATATAGTATAATTAGTATAGTTTATGATACTATAATTACTATAGTTTATGTTAGTATAGTTTTATGATAAAAATAAAATTTACGTTTAATTGTCATTGTAAAAATTATTGTTAAGGAAAATTGTGTTTATTTTTATCTTTAAGTTTGCATTATTATTGTGTTGTTCATATATGATAGACCTAGTACCCGTTCAAGAATTGTACATTAGGTGTAATTCTTGAATAGTTCTCGTTTTGGGACTGTCTTTGAATCTTTCATGCCATTTAGGTGGTAAATACTACTTATTTTTTTAATTGTTATTTGACGATTAATTTTGGTTGACAGTTCCTTTAATGTTCTCTGAATACATATGTAGAGTGACAAGTCATTCAACATTGTGTATTTGGAGAACTGTTGGCAACTGTTGCCGAATTTTTGTCTCATAACAATTAATTAAATGATTAGTATTTACTAATGGTATGAAAGATTCATAGATGGGTTTAGGTTGGAGAGATAAGGACCCCATGAGCTCGAAATATTTTTTTTATTTTTGCAGGTTGAAGATGTTAGGTAGTTGTAGTTGTTGTTGTTGTTGTTGTTGTTGTTGTTGTTGTTGGCGGTTGGAGGTTGGAGGTTGGTTGTGTTGTTGTTGTTGTTGATGATGTTGTTGTTGTTGTTTTTGATGTTGTTGTTGTTGTTGTTGTTGTTGTTGTTGTTGTTGTTGTTGTTGTTGTTGTTGTTGTTGTTGTTGTTGTTGTTGTTGTTGTTGTTGTTGTTGTTGTTGTTGTTGTTGTTGTTGTTGTTGTTGTTGTTGTTGTTGTTGTTGTCGTTGTTGTTGTTGTTGTTGCTGTTGTTGCTGTTGTTGTTGTTGCTGATTGTTGTTGTTGTTGTTGTTGTTGTTGTTGTTGTTGTTGTTGTTGTTGTTGTTGTTGTTGTTGTTGTTGTTGTTGTTGTTGTTGTTGTTGTTGTTGTTGTTGTTGTTGTTGTTGTTGTTGTTGTTGTTATTGTTATTGTTGCTATTAGTACACTTTTAGTTCTTGTTGTTATTGTTTTGAATATTTATTTAAGTCGATAATAATAATTATAAACGTGTATGTAGATTTCAAATGAAAAGAGTACAACGGGCATGGATGTATGAAAGATTGGATTGTAATAAAAAAAATTAAGGCACGAGTTTGTAATGGGCTTTAATGAATTCATTAATTATGTTAAGAAACAACAAGATTACGGTAGATGTAAAGAAATTAGGTGCCCGTGTGTAAACTGTAGAAATAGAAAACTTTTAGCCAAACAATAAGTATGAAAACACCTAGGGCTTTGGGGCTTTTGCGATAGCTATTATGATTGGGTGTGCCATGGTGACAATTTTACCGTTGAGGAGAGGTCTGACAATCCTTATAGGGATATGGTGGAAGATGCGTTGCGCGACAACCTTAATCAAATTAGAATGGAAAATGTTGACGCCGAAGTGGTTGATGAATCTCCAAATCCTAATGTAATACCCTTTTTTCAAAATGTTGGAACATGCCAATATAACCGGTGTATGAGGGGAGTTGTCTCTCTTTGTTGCAGTCAGCTTCACGGTTGGTAACTTTGAAATGTGAATACAATCTACCCCACAAATGTGTAGATGGTATCGCGTCATTTATAGGGGACATTATTCCTGAAAATCATGTTATGATGCGTGACTTCTATGAAACCAAAAATATTCTTAAAGCTCTTCAACTCCCTTATGGAAAGATAGATGCGTGTGCAGCAGGATGTATGTTGTTTCGGGATGATGATAGTCTTCTCGATAAGTGTAGAAAATGTGGTAGAGATCGATATAAAACACAAAAGAATGCAAATGGCAAAAGGGTTGGGAAAAATATTTTAACTTATTTCCCAATAGGACCGCGTTTGCAACGACTTTATGCCACAAAACTAATTGCGGCAGAGTAGGGTTTTGAAATTAAGAGGTAAACTGAATTACTGAAAAACTAATTCCTCCGATTATCCCTTAATCAACTGTCTGATAAGTGAATATTTGTATGATTTTAACCCCCAATTTAGCTCGGTTCTGTATGTCATTTGTGCTTTGTTAAGCCATTTTATGAGCTAATATCGTCTTCTAGGCGAATTCCTGTGTTCTAACCTATTTTGTAGGGAAAGTGACGTTTCTACGCCCTTTTTCTATATTCCCGAGCATTTGCCTAGAACCCGACGATTTGAAGAAGCAAGCTTGACCAAGTGAAAGGCATATTCAAGAAGGTTCACTAATTCAAAAGAGAGAAGAAGTAAAGACGATGTCGCAGTTGTCAGAAGATCAATCAGTTAGGCGAAGAATTCATCGTTTTACATCAAACCCTATCAACAAACCCGACTCAAGAGGTCAAGGGGGATGATGGAAGTCAAGTCAAAGCAAAGGGAGATGAAACGTTAGTCAAAAGCTTCTAGATGACAACTTACCCGATCGGGTAAGTGTGTACCCGATCGGGTATCCCTGCTGCTTCGAGCAAATTGCTTCAACTTCCTTCTTTTGTCCTATATGTTCAATGCTCGACCCCTTCCCCACGAAACCCTAATGCTATATAAAGGATGCTCCAGCCCCTCTTCTCAAAAAAAGTCATCTCAATCTCATATCATCTCACACACAACATCTCTTCTTTTCTTACATTTCTCTTTAGTTTAGAAATTAGTTTAGATCATTTTCTTATTTTGTCTTTAGTTCTTAGTTTATTTCTGTCCATTCTACATCAAAACCTTAGTTTAGATCAATAAGAATTTCAATCTTTGTAATCTACTTTGTTGGGTTCAAGTGTTGTAATTCAAGGAACGATTATTCTATGCAAGGGATTTCTATTATTGTTATCGCTTTCGTCGTTGATCGTCACCTAGGTATTTCTATTTTATCCTTTTTTTAATGTCCTTATTGTTTTCTATTTGATTGTTATCTTCTATTCATATTATCTTAGATTCATTTTTTGTTTTAATCGTAATTTCATTTCTTAGATTGTCAATTAGCGTCGTTATTATCGCCTTATAAAGAGTATTAAATTATTGTCAAAATCAAATAAACATGTCTATCCTAGTTTTTATTATCACCATCATCTTAGATATAAACATTATCATGAGTGAGTAGTCACCTTTCTAGGGTGTGGGGTAGCCATGTTAGATTGATTAAAAGATGATAATTGGATAAAAGAAATTGTGCTTTTAAATCATTGTGTCTATGCATGTTTGGACTATAACGATAGTTGACGATTCCTGATCAAAATCATTGACTAGTATGGAATTCTTTTCCAACGTAGAGATACGCGAATTGAATAGACAAAGCATGACATGGTGGATTAAGACCTAGTAAATTGCCTAAAAGCCTGCTAGACCATATGATCTATGATTCTAATGAACACATCATTCTTACGAACTCACAATGAATTATTTGCATGTCCTGAATCCAATTTCATCAATATGTCAATCTACATGTGTGAACCTACTTCCCTAGATGCTTTCCATTATTGTTAATTCATCACTTGCTTTATTGCTTTCATCTTCAATTGCTTTTATTTTGTTTTCATTTATGCTTTTTGTTAGTTTAGACATCATAATCCCAAAACCCAGAAACTCATTAGATAAAACCCAATTGCGAGACACTTCACATTCTATAGGAAACACCATCTAACTGAGGATCGTTCCCTACTTCCCTAATTACATTAAAATGTTATTAGCCTAGTCTGGGTAAATTATCTTTGTATCGGGCTCGCGACAAGCACGATCACTGTCCGACTAACCCTCTAATTATGTCGTACTCGGTCTTGTACAACATGTACTCCGTCGAGTACGACTTACTCGGTCGAGTGCCGATATCACTCGGCCGAGTACGCGAGATCAGAATACAACTTAAGACATTAGCCAAATCCACTCATTCGAGTAAGCCCTACTCAACCGAGCCCCCAACGCACAGAAATACGGAGTATTACAATTTTAGGTCAAGCAACATCAATACTATCAACTATATACATTTCCCCTAAATTTTATTCTAACATCAATAATATAACCCAAGATAATCACTATAACACATTATAATCAACATTAATGAATCTCATACCATAATCTCAACCTAATAATCAATCTAATCACTAATCTCAGATTAATTACTTAAAACCCTAATGTGAAAGATGGTAAGATGAATTCACAAGATTAAGATGAAGATTAATTACAACAATTGGAAAGAAAGATGAGAGGAAGATCTAGAAGGATGAATTCCACACCAAATTCAAGGAGAGATTAAGGAGAGGTTTAAAATTTATGAGAGACAATTATAAGATGATTAAGGATTTTAGAGATAAGTTAGAGAGATGTTCATGATAGTAATATGAATATTTATGGGGAAACAAGAGAGAGAAAAGCCTTTTATATAATGTTGATCTCACGCGGAATATTAAAATAAGAAGCAGCGATTACAAACGTTACTCGGTCGAGTAACATGCCACTCGACCGAGTACCACCTACTCAAAAGAATGCCCTAGGCAAAAGACCGAGTACACCGAGACATGAACTTCCAAATGCAGGTCACTCGACCGAGTGACACACACTCGACCGAGTACCCCACTACTCGATCGAGTGTATCCTCTACTCGGACGAGTACACTCTAAAATTGACAAAGTAACCCTCCAAAGATACGGGGATTAGTATCTTACCCTATTAAAAAAACTCTATCCTCGCAGTTCACGTCCTCACCGACACCAAGCGGTCACTGGAACTAACAAAAGCAAAGGCACATACAAATACATAAGGCACCTCCCAAAACCAACACGCAACCCAACATAAGTCAATACTGTGACAACCCTCGCGAATGCGGAAAGATAAAACATACAAGCATGTGAATTATATAGCGGAAAATACGGTATTTTAAAAACCTTTATACATGCAAGATAGAAAAATACGAGGAGTGTCAAAATATTACAAACTAAATAAAAATACCACAAGAGACTTAGTCTCTCAAAGTGTTAACAAAAGACAAAGTAATTAGCAACTAGCTAAACAACGTCTAGAGGTGTTTCATCCAGGGACGACGCCCGCTAGCTCACACACGAACCCAAAATAGCATAAGCAAAAAGCCATCCAAGCAAGCAACCTGTTCA
>JAIUZE010013370.1:0-14588 GCA_022085475.1 Heliosperma pusillum
ACCTAATACCTCTAAATCAACACGAAGCGGAATAGCAAAAGATATTTCGATCAAAAAAACATAGCATGTCGTGTCGTCCGAAATCTTCATATAAAATCTAGTCGATCGGTTGTTAGCCTTTCTCTCCCTGACCATGCTCCACCCATTCTTCCAGCTGCAAATCCCACAAACCCGCCAACTGGAAATTCCTTCTCCTCTGCCCCTCTTTGTGACATCAGCAACATGCAGACCAAACCTAATTTTCACAAGCCCCCGAGTTTACTCGATGATGATAGAGTTCTACGCAATTCTACAAGCAAGGTTGATGAGACCGTACATTCTTATGGTCGTGAATCTGGCTCCGCAGGTACATACTACAAGCTCTCATGAAAATCTCTGAGGTTTTTTTGTCCTTGACTCCCTTCTTACCAAATTGTTTCATGGATCCTTTTCCTAACCAATTTTCTAACCAAACCGCGTTAAGTCTGTTGACGTGGAATGTTCAAGTAGTGGGTAGACCCGCGTTTTTAGCTAGGCTCAAAGAATTAATTGGAGTTTATAAACCGCAAGTTATTGCCCAGTTGAGACTCATATTAGTGGCGAGATTGCTCAAAGGGTCTGCAATCGGATTAGATACGGTGGCAAGATAAGAGTAGAGGCTGAAGGTTTCAGTGGAGGTATCTGGCTTTTTTGGAAACTGGGAGTCATCAATGTGGTGCCCATCATTCATCACCCCCAACATATCACGGTTGAAATTTCTAGGGTCGCTGAGGTTCCTTGGTTTTTCTCGGCTGTTTACGAAAGTCCGGACGCTATTAAAAAAAGAAGACCTTTGGCTAGAACTTAAATTTTTTGCTCGAACTCATAATCGACCTTGGTTTGCAATAGGAGACTTTAATGATACTAGATACTTACATGAACGGAATAGGCAAGGTGATACCATGATACGACAGTGCAATAAGTTCAATTTGAGGTGTGAAGGAAACGATTGGATTGATTTAGACTTTGCAGGCCCAAACCACACATAGGTTAGAGGATCATCGCCTAAGCCCGACTAGATCTGGCTATGTGCAACTAGACGTGGAGAACGATGTTTGAAGAAGGCTCTCTTCGACACCTTATCCAAAACCAATCAGATCATTGTCCAATTATTGTCAGTACCACGGGTTTTGCTCCGTTGACGAGAATGATCAGGCCCTTCCGCTTTCAAGCGGCTTGGATGTGCCATGGAAATTTCACGAATTTTGCGAAAGATAATTGGAAGAATGATGAACCCCTGTTTCCATATATTTCTCAATTTGCATAGATTCTACAAAGATATTGTGAAACCCCGCGATAATGCAATAAACTAAACACATAGATTTGCAGCGGAAAAATACGAGATTTTATAAACTTTAAATGCAACACCGCGAATGTCACATTAGGTTATAAAACCAAAACTTACTTAAGAAATCTTTTATACAAACTGTAACTTGAATAAGCACAAGGGATCCTGATCCCTCGTCAAATACATAAATAAAATAAAACGAACTAATATAAACTACAACGCTAAGGGTGATTCACTATAAGTACAATGCTCGCTAGCTCACATCGTCAAAACCACATAACAATTTGAACACTAACATGTAACATGTTCATTTAAAATGTCATTAAAATTAATGCCACTGTCATTGCTGAAGTAACTCGGGGTTCTCCCTGTTTGAGTAAATGGGTCCTCACACTAGTGGCGATCACATAATTAAATCTCATAATAAGAATACAAAGGGATGATGAATATTATAGTCGCAACTGGTCCAAAAACATAAATCGTAACGATTGGCTCAATTGAGTTTTGACGTTACTGGTCGTAAGACGGTGGTGAATCAGAGTTGATCCCTTGAGGTCACAAACACCTAAAGGACCATCCCCTAATCATGTACAATTAAATTAATTGTATAGTGATACAGATTAATTAATCCCTTAAAATGACCCAAGTTTAAATTTGAGTGCTAATATAATCTATTGTAATATGAATTAAATAACGATTTCATTTTGTAATTAATTGTTATAGTTACACTAAGAATGCCTTATGTTTATGCAGAACATTTGAGATAAGTGAATTTGTGGTTTAATTATAATTACAAATTTGTTGTGATATTTTAACACACCAAAATATGAGTAGGCCATTTTATTTTACATGGTAATTATAAATGTGACTTAAAATGGTTAGTCAATTCATTGTATTAATTTTCATTTAAATTGGTTAAATGCCTATTTAATAAGCAAAATTACATGTTTATAATGTCATCATGTCCCACTTGTGACAAATGACAAATTGCAAAAATAAAATGCACACCCATATTACATGGGTGAACCGGTTTTGGTAGTGTACAAAAGGGTGATTATTTTTGTGTATTATTCTAATTAGGAATTAGACATAATCATACCCAAAACTATTACCAACACTCAACCTTTTTACATTGTTAAGAACAATTGGAAGTGACAACACCCCACCCATGTGGGGTGTGGGTGACCGGTTTTTACAAGCCACAAAGGGGCTTGTTTTTCCCTCTCATTAAATACTACAACATCTCATATTTTGCTAGCATCTTTATCTTTCTAAAAAATCTCTATCTCTCACTAAAAGAAATTTGAGAAATTTTTCTTGTGTTCCTACACTAATAATATGATCATTACTAAGGGTAGTAATATATCTATTAGTTCATAATAGGGCTTCTACTATTTAATACTAGTGTAGTATTTTGTAGAGATTAAGGGTAGTCTTGGGTGCAACTAATTGGAGAGTTTCTACTTTGAAACTTGGAAGATCATCCTTATATTACTAGCTCAAGAACAACATTTGAAAGGAGTTCAAATATTGTGCCCATATTTCATAATCAATGTAAGAAATGGTTCTTTCCTTTATATTTTGTTATGCATGCATAAGATTTATTTAGTTTAAGAGTAAACTAAATATATAATGATATTAGAAGTGTCTAATATCGAGTTTAAGAAACTTACAAGCGGTATCAAGAGCCAAGGTTGTTGCATGCATAATCGATTTATAGTTTTTTCGAGTTATGGTAACTTAAAGAAAACTACTAATTTGTGTTTTATAAGATAAAATCACAAAGTTATTTGCATGTCAATATATTATGGTCCTAATATGATTTTAGGTCATTTTGATGATTTATGGAAATTTATAGTGCTCAAATATGATTTATAGTATTTTTATTACATTTTAATGAGTAAAATGATGTTTAAAATGCTAAAAATAGTTAGACTTACCTTCTGACCTTGAAATTTTTACACAATATCACATATGCATTGTACTTACTGTATGTAAAATTTCGTATGAAGTGGACATATTTCGTGTGATTTATGATTTTTATATGATAAAATGAAATAAATAAAGGTCAAATGGTTAAAAATACTTCCGCTTTGAATCTGACTATGAAATTTTAGTATGTTGTCACATGCATGTTTTCCTGTCAGACTGGAAAAGTTCAGACTGATATGATTTGTCTTGCATGATTTATGGATTTTTAATGTAAAAATGGCATAAATAGTGACTAATTTAACAAATATACTTCCGATTTGAATCTAATGATGAACTTTTATTATGTTGTCACATGCATGTTTTCCTGTCATAGTAAAAACTTTCAGACTAGTGTGACTTGTCTAGCATGATTTATGAATTTTTAATGTAAAAATGGCATAAATAGTGACTATTTTAGCAAATATAGCTAAAATAATTTTCATGTCAAGAGAAAATTGTTCCTGGTTGCATAAATGTCATGCATTTCAGATCTAAAGTTTAAAATTTAATATGATTAATTTTTGCATGCTTTATGTATTTTATTTGATAAAACCGATAAAGCGCAACCTTTTTTCTCTAAACCGATTTGAAATTTTTAAACCATGATTTTTGACATTATGAGTGTCATGGAAATGTTCCAGAATGTACAAAAAATTTAAATTCAAATTTTGAAATTATTGTAATTAAATTTGGATTTATTTGATTAAAATATGATTTTAAAGTCTAATTATGAGCAATTATACAACAAGTTGAATTATTGTCAAAAATTGAGTAATGACTAATTTTTGAGGCCTAAATGAGTTGGGATAATTAACATGGACTTAAATATGATTTAAGTATTGTTTGGTGATTTTAAAGTGTTATTATCACGCATTTCCGTAAAACCGGGTTATATTCGATATAAACCGTTAATTAGTGCAATTTGGCATTTAACATGAGCATGTTTTATACATATTATAATGCTGCATTTTATTTATGAATGTCATATTTTCAATTTATGAATGTCATATTTTTGTTTATGTAATTTGGAATTATGTAATTTTTCCTTGTATGGCCTTAGTTTTAATCGATATTGCCCGAAATGTAAGGGAATATTGATTCGGTTGTAATTTAATGTGATCTCATATCACTTTTATTGTATTATTTTATCTTACAAATGTATAATAGGAAATTATTGTAATTTTTATTATATATTTTGTAACTAATTCTAAAACCGGAGTTTCCCAAAGACGGTGCCATTCGGAAAGGAGTTCCGAGAGAGACGGTGACCTAGGGAGGCGTGCTTATGAAGTTCAAGGGACCAAAGGAGTTGGTTTCCGAACTTGTAATAGATTATATGATTATCTATTATAGGAAAGGCCATACTAGGAGTTTTATTTTTATGCTTGCATTTTTATTTAATATGTTTGCATGCATTGCCAAATCGCCATAACATGACATGCATATTTTATCGAGTATTCGACCGTGTCAATTAAAATTATCGTTGATTCATCGATTTAGTTCACTTAAACGAGATAGATAATAAATTGATATGACCTCTCATAATAAATAATTGAGATTAAGCCTTACCAAATGTAGAACCCATGAAACCCTATTTCGCAAGGAAGTAGGCTCGGCTCATCGGGGTGCGAAACTTGTTACGTTGGGTAAGTGGGGTAATAAATGTTATTATTTCGAATTTTGGATTGAGCTCAACGGAAGTATTCGCGACCGTAGCCGCATGTGTTTCGGGCTTAAGATAAATATTAAAGTAATATTGTCGACTGATAGTTCTAATGTAGAATCGATTAAAGAGTTAATCCACCGAATTATGTTATTGAGGGATGAATCGGCTTACCGTGCCCAAGTTGATATGAATTTGGATCTTGAAATCATTTATAATAGTTGGGTAGAGGTCACTATTTAAATGTTAAAACTTGTTTAAAATGTTTACAAGTATTTAAAATGATAAATGTTAACATTTCCTTTATGTCTTTAAAATTTGTAGTTAATATTGTTTATTCGCAATGGCAAATGCTAATTCATCCACCACCACCTATGCTCCAATTTTCACGAATGTCTCATGGCTTCGATCCTTCATGGATCAATGCAAGTTAGAAAAGAATGGCGCTAATTTTACCAATTAGGATATGCAACTCCGCTTGGCCACGGCGGGTGACGACAGGTTTTGTTACCTTGCCAAGGCCTCGCCCACGCCACCTACTGAAAGGTCAACCGCCACGCAAGGCGAGCCTATGAGGCTAGCCACAAAGAGTCCGCCGCGATCAAAAACGTTTTGATCTTCTCGTTGGAGGCCGATCTTCAAGGGAGTGCCATAAGATGAGCACGGCCTATGAGATCTATGCTAAGCTTGTGACCATGTTTTTCACAAGCTCCTAGGATCATACTATATTAGACGGCTTCCACATTAGTCAACATGAACCTAAAAGAGAACCAAAAGTTAGCCCTCATGTACTCAAATTGATTGAGCATGTTGAGACTCTTAAATTGCAAGGGGTGACCATTCCCGAACAACTCGTTATCGACCGAGTCTTACATTCCTTGGGGAAAATCAAAGCATATGTGAAGTTTAGGGTAAACTACAATATGCATAACATGAGAAACCTCTCTTCATGAAATGCACAAGATGCTCGTGCAAGCCGAGAGAGACATGGGCTAAATGTTAGCACTTCCAAGAATGTGCTCCATATTAATAAAAGGAGCAAGGGGAAGTTCAAGAAAGGTGGTAGTAAAGGGAAGAAGCCCTCCACCTTCAAGGGAAAGGGTAAAGCTATTGAGAATAGCTCTCCCATGCCCATCATTGTAATGGCATAGGGTATTGGAAGAGGAATTGCACTTAATATCTAGGAGATATCAAAACTGGAAAGATGTTTATGTTGGTAATTTATCCCTATCGTTTATGTTATGATCTCAACTTTGGTATATGGATACGAGTTGTGATTCTTACCCTATTTAATTGTAGTTAGGGCATCCTAGCAAGGATAAAGGCTAGGACAAGCAAGCCTAAGGCTCTTCAAGGGAAGCTAAGTTAGCTAACCATGATTGAAGACCTATGGAAGCTTGGTCTCATTTTGAATTGTCAAAATTTTAGGAGGTATTTTGAGACATTGTTTTTTAGAACTTTTATAATTTCCTTGTTTGACACGGAAATTTGTTCAATTCCTTTTATTGACATTGGTTGTAATTGGATTTTGAGACTTGGTTCTCAAACCAAGTCATTCGGTTTGTTGAAACTTTTTAGTTCTAAAAACTTGTCATCATACTATACTTGCACAAATAACATAAATTAATCGACTCAAATTGATCACGCAAATATTATGATGATGGGATCATTATAATAAAAAGGCTAAGAATTCGATTCTCACTTTGAAAGATCAATTGCTAAGTCAAAATTGAGTTATTGAACTCAAAGTAGGGAGTCTACCAAACCAATTGGCCTCACCACTTATAAAGATTGTAATTGACATGAATATGAGTACACCTCTTTAGCTCTTATAGAACTAGTCTATGTTGAAGCTAAGATTCGATGTCTTTACAAAGAAGTCTTTAGTAGATCACTTAAGGTCATGTTGTGATACTTCTACCTCCCTTACGAATATGAGTACAAAATTGTTTGTGGCTCATAAGGCTATATTTAAAGAAAATAGTTGTATTTTTCTAAAGATAGAGTGGGAGAAAATAAGCCACAACGAAAAACTAGTTAGGAACTAGTGAGGGAACCAAAAGAAAATGTTCTTAGGTTAGACTCAAGACTAGTAAGGAGACCAAAAGAAAGCGTTCTTAGGTGAATCCTTAGACTAGTGACGAGACCAAAAGAAATTGTTCTTGATATAATAAGATTATGATCTATGAAGTGGAAGTACCTAGAAATTATGATATAATAAGACTAACATGAGAGACTTATGAAACTAAATGGAATCTATGCAAAGAAAATGTTTTATTTGGAATTGTCCAATTGTAGTTGCATGGATAGACATGTAGATGTCTACAAAAGCTAAGTTAATGCTTAACTATGCTTAGATCCAAATCATCAATGAATTACCTCATAATAGGTGTGTACAAGATACACATCAAAACCACATGTCCAAATAGAGATTTGGAATAGGATGTGTACATGACACAAGCCTATTGTATGCATGTATCTACCTAGAGGTTATGATGATCTTTTCTATTATAAGATATAAGAATGGTTTCGCTTGAATTGTCGAAAAGTCATGTATAGACATGAAAGTCAGTGGGAGTTAAAGTCATGTATAGACATGAAGTTAAGTGGGAGTTTAAGTCATCATGTAAAGACATGAAGTTCAGTGGGAGAAATTGTTTTCCACATGAATGACGTTTCACTTATTAAGAGTGACATATTCATATTACCTTTTTGAAAGGAGTGGTTGGATTATAATGTTGGATGAAAGAGGGCAACGTGTATACCGAAATCAAAATCTATTGTGGAATAGAAGATTTTAGCTTGGCATTTAAAAGGTATCTTATATCGATAAGATCCTTAATCTATTCAAAAAGTTAAATAGGTTGTTTATGTTGATAAAAGTGGGATCACTATGAAAGGGTCATAGTCATCCACTGAACCTAAGAGTTGTTGATCACATGATATCGATCATGTGTGCCATAACATGCACATATCTAAATGAATTGTATGCTAGGAGCATGACAAGCCCATAACAAATCAATCCAGATGAGTGTCATTGGATAGCCTACAAGAACATCCATAGAGTTCTCGAGGAGAACTAGGGATACATTCTTGTGTTTGGTAGAAAAAATTTGACAATGTGGTAAAGGTTACACAAACCCAAATTTCCAAACTTATAAGGATTTATCGAAATCCTAGGCGTACTTTTGTTATACAAGAAGCGAATAACTATAAGAATGATTGAAGAGTCAATCATTATAAATTCTACAAATAGAGACCTAGTACATTATGATGAGGATAAGGTGGTTTAAAAGGAACTAATAGTAGATCCCTTCACCTAAATACCTATCAGTTATCATGATAACAAGTGGGAGTATCTTTCAAATTAAAGAGCCCAACACTAGATAGACATCTAGACATGTACATAGATGAATTCATGTTATTAGGAATAACGTTGGAAGGAAGGAAAAAGCAATTCACAAGGTTGGAATAAATGGATATATGGTATATTCACTACCCAAGCCTTTATTGCATTTAATAAGATCGTCATGAATTGTCATGGACGAAATAAACTGTAGAATATATGATATGAAGCAATAACATTGTGTTGATTGTTCATATATGATAATCACATTTATCGTTTGAGTTTCTAAATTTTGTTTTGTGCTTTGTTATATCTAAATGGGTTGTAGAGACAATTTTGAACCCCATTAAAGTGGACTGTATTAACATAGCATTGGCCCATAATCACTTATATGAGGTGACATCTCGAAGTGACTAGATTGTGGTGCGATTGATGGCAAGTTCGACTGTCATAGGGTCATAGGGATGACCAATCGATCACATAGACAGACTGTAAGGGACAATCTGTCGGGCAGTGACCGCTTATAGAATTCCGGCAATTCTTGTAGCATGGTCGTGGCAAGAGCTACTAGTATTCTTTTGAGTCAATTCTTTGACTAAAGACTGTTCGCCTAAGGTAGCACAGTTTCAGAGTGACTTTGATTTATGCTCTACGGCCTTCGTAACTGGGGTCAAATGGGCATCTTTTGGGTCATGATGAGCTGTGGCTATGCAAAGGGAATAGTGCGATAGGAATTGTCCACCCCTTGTCAGGGTTGTTTTAAATCTCAAGGCCACTCGAGGAGGAGTAAGCTGAAAATGCGTGGCCACGCTCGGAAGGTATCTATGGTAGATAATTCCGGTCAGACAGTTACTCTCCAGATCGAGGAAACCACTCTTGATATGATCAAATGCAAGTACGACCTGCAAGACACCTTGCATTGAGTGGGAGATATTGTAATAGGACAAGAGAATTGGTGACGCACACTTGTCTCGGACAAGTGGGAGATTGTTGGAGTAAATGTCCTCAACAATAGTGCGATCACATAATTAAATCTCAATAATAAGAATACAAAGGGATGATGAATATTATAGTCAACTGGTCAACATAAATCGGTAACGATTGGCTCAATTGAGTTTGACGTTACTGTCGTATGACGGTGGTGATCAGTTGATCCCTTGAGGTCACACCTAAAGGACAATCCCCTAATCATGTACATTAATTAATTGTATAGTGATACAGATTAATTAATCCCTTAAAATGAACCAAGTTCAAATTGTGAGTGAGAAATATATCTTATTGTAATATGATTAAATAAGATTCATTTTAGTAATTTAATTGTTATATTACTAAGAATGCATTATGTTTATGAAACATTTGAGATAAGTGAATTTGGTTAATTATAATTACAAATTGTTGTAGATTATTTTAACCAAATATGAGAGGACCCATTTTATTTACATGTAATTATAAAATGTGACTTAAAATGTTAAGTCTAATTCATTTGTTATGAAATTGCATTTAAATTGGTTAAATGCACATTTATAAGCAAAATTACATGTTATATGTCACATGTCACACTTGTGACAAATGACAAATTGCAAAAATAAAATGGACACCCATATTACATGGGTGAACCGGTTTTGGTAGTGTACCAAGAGGGTGATTATTTTTGTGTATTATTCTAATTAGGAATTAGACATAATCATACCCAAAACTATTACCAACACTCAACCTTTTTACATTGTTAAGAACAATTGGAAGTGACAACACCCCACCCATGTGGGGTGTGGGTGACCGGTTTTTACAAGCCACAAAGGGGCTTGTTTTTCCCTCTCATTAAATACTACAACATCTCATATTTTGCTAGTATCTTTATCTTTCTAAAAATCTCTATCTCTCACTAAAAGAAATTTGAGAAATTTTTCTTGTGTTCCTACACTAATAATATCATTACTAAGGGTAGTAATATATCTATTAGTTCATAATAAGGGCTTCTACTATTTAATACTAGTGTAGTATTTTGTAGAGATTAAGGGTAGTCTTGGGTGCAACTAATTGGAGAGTTTCTACTTTGAAACTTGGAAGATCATCCACATATTACTAGCTCAAGAACAATATTTGAAAGGAGTTCAAATATTGTGCCCATATTTTCATAATCAAAGTAAGAAATGGTTCTTTCTTTTATATCTAGTTATGCATGCATAAGATTTATTTAGTTTAAGAGTAAACTAAATGTATAATGATATTAGAAGTGTCTAATATCGAGTTTAAGTAACTTACACTCCCAGCCATATCACATGAAAACAAACATAACTAGAGCATACAAGCATACGTCATCATACATAAATGTCATGCAATTTACAACGATAACATTCCATATAAACAATATAAGCAAGTGAGAAGTGACAACGATATAATCATTATGTAGACAAAGACTAGACAAGACTCACTTTGGCAACTATATCTCTACTAACGGCTTACATCTCACTGCTAGTAACCATATAATTGAAGAGGTTGGAGACGTGACACACAAAATAATAATACGTATCCAACCATCCAATACACATCCAACAAGTTTCATGTGAGTCAAACATACTCTCACGGAATGAAATGCACTAGCATCTGCACATTGCAAGAGAAGACGACTCTAGACTCTAATCCTCCCGGTAGAACAACGATAATAATATGGTCCTAGTCTAAATCGAGCTAGACTCTCGGGACAAGACGTGTACCTCCCAACAACGACGTCATATTCCCACTAACATACAAAAGCATGTACCTCTATCGCTCTGACATAAAGTCTGTCGAGTATAAGGGTAGAAACAGGAAGTGAGATTTAATATCATCCAACAACCGTACCAAGACTAAACCGACTACTCAAGGCATACATTACTTAAATGAGTTAAATATCTAAAACTGTCACTAAACTTGTGATTGCGACATGATATAGGGATAAAAATAATAAAAAGGATCCAATACAGGATACATAAACATTAGACAAAGCTTAAGAAGTGTAATCAATAAGAAACATAAAGTCCATCTCAAAACAACATGTTTTGGAAATCATCTAAAATAAGGGTAAGACCAATATGTATAAGAAATTATCCACGAACCGTCATTAAACAAGTGAATGAGGTACAAGCAACGTATTCCAATGATAAACAAGTGTTAACATGTCACACAAAAGCATTAGAACAAAGTTATAAAGCATAAACAAGAATACAAAGCAAGAAACGAGGGTTTAGAGACCAACCACGCTTGACTTAGACATTAGCGCGGCCAAAAACGATAAGCACTGTGAGTTGTGCACAACTCCTTCCTCTTTGAAAGAGATAAGCACGGCATAAATAAGATGTGCATGGCTATTTACGTACGGCATAACCTTCTTTGGAAGAGATAAGCACGACCAAAAAGATTGGCGCAGATTAGTACACTGTGCGACTAGTTTTTGTAAAATAATCATATCCCCCTCATTTCTTTGTCTATAAGGGTGTGTGACCTACTGTTAAAATCTTAAGAGGATAAGCTAACTCCTTGACTTGGAATTACATCAACAGAATGTCTATAATTTGAGATATAAGCATTTAAAGTTCACCCTTCATGTAAACAAATTCCAAACTTGCTATTCGTCTTCCAATTTTCATTCCGACTTTCATGTAATTTGTTTAAACCTATTAGTACCCATTATAAGACATCAAATGAACATGTAAATACCCAATAAGGACTACCAAGCCTCATTCATGCATTAGAGACAATCAAACAACGGTTAATTACAAGAATCGCCAACAACACAAAACCAAAACTTTACCCAAATCGCTCCATCTTCAAAGTTGGGAACAAAATCATCAAAATAACATGAGACCTCGTGAATAAGCATACGTCTAACATATTTTAGATATAATACACATGAATTGGCATGAGCATAATCACATGGCATATACTCACTGAATAACACACTTAAATACTCTATATGAACTCAAAACTTCAAACAACATTCAAATAAGTACTAGCATGGTGGATATCGACATATAAGGCATAAGAATTATATAAACACACATAAAAGAGGATTGTAAACACAAGCTAGTCAAAAAGTCCAAAACTTTACCCAATTTCATTATCAACACATAAAGTAACTATCTTTTCATCTAAAATCGCTTAATTTACCATTAACACACAAACTCATATGATATCGAGTAACCCGTCTACATTACCTCATTTAGTGTCTTCTAAGCTACCTAGTATTATAATACAAAATGATAGAGATTTCTCAAACTAGAGAAAGACGGACGATTTGAATAAGTGAGAAAGGTGAAGACTTTCTTACCTAGAAAGATAGAGGAAGAAGAAAGAAGAAGATTGGTCTAAAAATCAATGGATTTGGTTGAGAGATGAGAGAGATTTGAAGTTTTGGGAGGACGAGGAGTTTTAATGGTGGTTAGGGTTCATGAGGAAGAAGGTGATGTTGCTGAAAAGTGAGGAGGGAGGTAGAGATTTGTGCTAGAATATGAGTAGTAATAGGCCCAATACTCAAGGTTGGGTCTTACCCACTTGGATTTTTTAGTAGAGTCCGATTATTGACTCATAACGGACGAAAACGACACGGTTTCTACCCATGTCAACTAAATTACGACTTAAAACTGATTTAAAGTTAAGTAATAATAAATTATCGATTTAAAATATTTTAACCAATAAAAGTAAAAGATGAATTTGTAAAATTAGCGACTTTAGTAAGTTACCCATTATTATAAGATCGGGGGTGTTACAATCTCCTCTCCTTTTAAAAAACTTCGTCCTTGAAACTTCAAAGCAGAAAAAAAAAGTTACAAGGACAAAAATCGGGCTTTCAAAAATCGACAAGTAACACTTTTAGAAGGGAAAACATCTCGAAAATGAAACCCTTCCCAAAAAGGGTTCAAGAAGAGTTTTCCAATGCTCTAGTCTCTTTCTAAGGAACGAAATGACTCTTGTCGTGCACACAAGAACACTAACATTCCAAATTGAAGACAAGATAAAATAAAATAATATGTAGATCAGTGCAGAACCACTCATTAGACCTCTCCAATAACGATTTTTAGAATCCGACCAAACGCAAATCCAAATTAAGAGTAAAATAAATCCATTGTCGCGAAAATGAAAGTGAAAAAATCCATTTTTAAGCTTCTTTAAGAGAATAAATTTTAAACTCAATGTAAACATTTGGAAATTTTCTCGACATCTAGACATTGCACACACATAATAGTAGTTTGAGTATTTCAAACACGAATCATGAGTAATAAAATACACACAACAAGCAAAATGAAATAAATCGGTCTCTTATGGATGAAAGATCACGATAGAGTCAACAGAAAAATGCACAAGTATAAAATTATAGTGATGACAAGATTATGTACCAATAAAACAGGCTTATCGAAAAGAATAAGGGCGGCATCAAGGACGAAGTCCTAAGAGCAGCAGTTAGATAGAGGGTCAACTGGTAGGGCACCGACAGAGGAATGATAAACAAAGATATATATTTTATTCCCGAAAGAAGGCATAACAAGATAGATAAGAGCGCAATGAGCCTTAGGTTTTACAGTTATAATGTGACACCCTCAAATTTGCGGAAAGAAAAAAAATATTTTAAATACATAAAAGATACGAATACAATACGAAGGTGTCATTACATAATAAAAAGGTTCGTTACAATACGGAATAAAATTCTACAAAAGAAATATACAAGACGGGAGACATATCTCCCGTATAAATACGGAAATAAACTAGTGTATAATAATATACAAACTATGAACCGAATATAGGTCCAAGGTAAAATACTTCGCTCGCTAGCTCGTCATGTACCCAAAATATGCATCACCACCTGTTCGACCGCATTAAATATAAACACGGAAGCCACAGTCAGTGGGGAGTAACTCCGAGTTCTCCCAGCCACGAAATGTCGAGTTTAATGAAACATGAAAACATAAAAGCAATGTATATATAAAATACAAAACCTTAACATATATGATATGCTTTTCATGTTACGAAACAGTTAACTAACATGTAACCTAGCATATGAGAGCTATCATGTGAATACGGTAATAAAATATAACTCGAGGTAGGGAAGCTGGTATGCTGGCGCAGCGGTTACCAAGTAACATGGCCCTGATACACTCAAACCCTAATCAACACGTAATCATGTGAATCAGTTAACAACCGTTAATCCAAACTCTATCAATCCTAGCCGGCTTGCATCTCACCTTCTAGAACTCATAGAATCATACATACATGAAAGACTTATACTTCTACAAACAGGCATAAGTTCTTAGAACCGTCCATAGTCGATT
>JAIUZE010013372.1:0-27911 GCA_022085475.1 Heliosperma pusillum
TGCGCCCGTACTATTTGTCAAGAAGAAAGACGGTTCAATGCGTATGTGCATCGATTATCGTGAATTGAACCGAGTCACCATCAAAAACAAATATCCTCTTCCTCGTATTAATGATCTATTTGACCAGGTACGGGGTGCTTCTACTTTCTCAAAGATCGATCTTAGATCGGGTTATCATCAGATTCCCGTTCGGGAAGCAGATATTCCGAAGACTGCTTTCAGCTCGAGGTATGGGCATTTCGAATTCAATGTGATGCCATTCGGTTTGACCAACGCCCCAGCTATTTTCATGGATCAAATGAATCGTACTTTCCGGGAGTATCTTGATAAATGTGTGGTGGTATTTATTGATGACATTCTAATCTTTTCAAAATCTGAGGAAGAGCATGCTATTCACCTTCGAGCCATTTTGGGTGTTCTTCGACACCAAAAGTGGTATGCTAAGTTCTCCAAATGTGAATTCTGGTTGCCCGAGGTATCTTTCCTTGGTCATGTCATTTCGAAAGACGGTGTTATGGTTGATCCAGCGAAAATTGAGGCAGTTGTGGATTGGAAAAGTCCGAAAAATGTGTCCGAAATCCGGAGTTTCCTTGGTTTAGCAGGTTATTATCGTCGGTTTGTGAAAGATTTTTCCAAATTAGCAAGACCGATGACTCAATTGCTAAAGAAGGAAGCGAAGTATACTTGGACCGATGAATGTGAAATTTCCTTCTTAGAATTGAAGAAGAGATTGACTACAGCACCGGTTTTAACTTTACCAGATGATGAAGCGGAGTATGATGTGTATTGTGATGCTTCAAAGCATGGTTTGGGATGTGTCTTGATGCAGAATAGAAAAGTCATTGCTTATGCTTCTCGACAACTCAGGGTTCATGAAGTGAATTACCAGACTCATGATCTTGAGTTAGCAGCTGTAGTACATGCCTTGAAAACTTGGAGACATTATCTTATTGGAGTTCATTGCCGAATTTACACCGATCATAAGAGCTTAAGGTGCATTTTTACTCAGAAGGAATTGAACATGAGGCAGAGAAGATGGTTGGAGTTAGTGAATGATTATGATGCTGAGTTGATTTATCACGAGGGAAAAGCAAATGTCGTGGCAGATGCTTTGAGTAGAAAGACTAGTCATTCATTAAATGCTCTTGGTACTGTACCCGATGAGCTGGTAACCGAGTTTCAGAAGCTTCAGATACAGTTCGTTGGGAAAGGATTTGATTATCTTGGTGCTTTGACCGCGGAACCTGATTTTTATCGTGAGATTCGTACTTGTTTACCAGAGGATGCTACTTTTATCGCCATTCGAGCAAAAATATCACTTGGGCAAGCAAAGGATTGTGTGGTGGATAATGATGGCTACCTCGTTACCATGGTCGAATGTATGTTCCGAGAAGTGCCGAGTTGAGGAAGAGAATACTTGATGAAGCTCACCTTTCTCCTTATTCTATTCATCAGGGTGGCGACAAAATGTATAAAGATTTGAGACCACAATTCTGGTGGCCTAGGATGAAGATTGAAGTGAAGGAGTATGTTAGTAGATGTCTTACTTGTCAAAAGGTGAAGATTGATCATCAAAGACCCGGAGGTTTGCTGCAACCTTTGGAAATTCCTATGTGGAAGTGGGAGTCTATTTCTATGGACTTCGTGATGGCTTTACCTAGAACTGCTAGTGGAAAGGATGCTATCTGGGTTATTGTTGACCGTTTAACCAAGTGTGCCAGATTCGTGCCTATTAGAGAAGCTTCGAGAATAGAGGTCTTAGCGGGTGCCTATGTGAAAGAGATAGTACGCTACCATGGAGTGCCTAAGAGTATAGTTTCAGATCGTGATCCGAGATTCAGTTCCCGATTCTGGACAGCTTTGCAAGAAGCCATGGGTAGTAAATTGTTGATGAGCACAACTTTTCATGCCGCTACTGATGGTCAGACCGAGAGGACGATCCAGACTTTGGAAGATCTTCTTCGATCGTGTGCTTTAGACTTTCATACATCTTGGGAGAAGAGTTTGCCTTTGGTGGAATTTTCTTATAACAACAGTTATCATGCATCTATCAAGATGTCACCTTATGAGGCTTTATACGGTAGGAAATGCCGTAGTCCTGTTTGTTGGGATCAAGTACAAGATGATCATATGTTGAGTTCCGACATTGTTACTTAAACGATCGATCAAGTTCAAGTCATTCGTGAACGAATGAAAGCCGCGCAAGATAGACAGAAATCCTATGCCGATGTTCGTCGACGACCGCTTGAATTTGATGTTGGTGACCGTGTATTCCTTAAAGTGTCACCTATGAAGGGAGTGAAACGGTTTGGAGTGAAAGGGAAGTTGAGTCCTAAATATATTGGACCGTTTCGAGTGCTTAAAAGAGTTGGCCCTGTTGCTTATCGTTTGGAATTGCCTCCGAACTTGAGCAAAGTTCATGATGTGTTCCATGTTTCTCAGTTGAAGAAATATATCAGTGATCCGAGTCATATTATTCAAGAAGAAGTGTTGGACTTGGAACTTAATTTGGCTTTGGAAGAAAGGCCGATTCGTATACTTGAAAGGGCTAACAAACAACTCTGAAACAAGGTGGTGCCTTTAGTTCGTATCCTTTGGCGTTGTGGAAACGTCGAATCAGAAACTTGGGAACCCGAAGCTAAAATGTTAGCTAAATATCCCGAGCTCTTTGCTTGAGGTAAATTTCCTTCTTTCTTTCCTCCTTCTATTCGATTTAACCGTTCAAAGATTACGTACCTTCTATCGATATTCTTGATGCTGACGAGAACCTGCCGTTCCGTAGATAAGACCCCGTATTTTATTACAAATATATTTTTAACAGTTTTGAAATAGACCTACATATATGTTACGTTCCTTCTTCTAAGTTTCGCGGACGAAACTTTTTAAAAGGAGGGGTGATTGTAACAACCCGAAAAGTACCCAATTTGCTTAAGCAATAGCTTATGGATACTTTTCAGTAGAACTTAAGTTTTTAATATAGGGATTTTTGTTCCGAGTCGTATTTTGAAATTCCGCGTTCGTATTTGGAATTTTTGAGAGATTTCATGAAAAGACCGTTTTTGGTCATCTTTGACTTTTCTTGACTTTTAAACCGTCTTTGACTTTTCCTTGACTTTTTAAAGTCGTCATTGAATTTTTCTTGACTTTTAAGTCGTCCTAAACTTTTCTTGACTTTTAAGTCATCTTCGACTTTTCTCGACTTTTCAGTCAACTTTGACTTCCGTTGACTTTTCCCGACTCGTCTCATAAGTTTGAAGACCGAAATTTTATTTAAAAAAATAATATTTTTGATTTATTTTTATTTAGATTTATTAAGATTTGTCATAATTTAATATAATTATTTTGAATTTATTCGGAATTTAAAGAATAACGTTTACGGTTTTAACCGAACGTCATTTAACTATTCCCGACGCATCGTAAAGCGCGCAACAAAATCGAAACTCGACTTTGGCATGAGTCAAGCGGCCATGTCATCGTTTTCCACTCACGATTGGATATTTTAATTGATTCGATTAAAATAATACAAATATCTTAGATATGTGTTACTTTATCGATCCGTCAACGGAGATTACGCAAAACGAGCAAAAACAGACCCGAATCACCTCAAACCACACGGCTCCTTAAAGTCCTCTAATAGCCGTGATATTTTGATTACTTTTGATTACAATATCATAATATCTAGATCACTATTCGCTTTATCGATCAATTAACGAAAATTACGCAAAACGCTCGAAATCAGACCCGACAATCACAATTCTACACGGCACACTTACCCACTCTTAAGCCTTGATATGTTCATTATTTTCATTTTAATATCATAATATCTTGTAATTAACTTTATCGTTAATTATATTTAATCGTTTACCGTAAAACAATTATTAAACGCGAGTCAATTACGGAACAACAATGTCAAAACTCGACACCTTTATGTGTCTATAAACACACGGCACCCACACACCCCATATGACTCACAAACAACTTTTCATTTTTCAACAAATCAAAATAAGATCAAAACCTCACTTTATTTAATCGTTCTTCGCGTTCTTCATCGTTCATCTTTAGTTCTTCATCGTTCTTGAGCAAAACCTCCATAAATCCTTCGTTTCTTAATTAAATCCTTCCTAATTTATATTTCTAGACTCTCCTCTTCGCTCCTCATCTTCTAGTACGGTTTATTTTCAATTCCGTCAAGATCGTTTTCATCATTTAATTATGGAAAATTTAGTTTAAGTTCTAATAATTGTTTTTCTTGTTATTTATTATAGGGGAAGAGTTTGAAGACGAATTTGGGGACTCTTATATTTTGGGTGAAGACTAGTAGAAGGGTTTTCTTATTTATATTTTCTTATATTTTGTGCTAAGTGGATTTTGCTAGCTAAGGTAACGATTCCGTTTTACTCGACGAATTAATGTCACATAGCCTTAGTTTGTTTTTGTAGTCTTTAGTTTTGGCTCATGTTATAGTATTTAAGAGTTAAGTTAGTAACATAGCCTTTAATTTGATTTATTTGGATTTTGGTTCATCTTTATTTTTGGTTCATGTTTTATGATTTATGGATTTTTAGTTAGTAATATGTTAAGTAGTAATTATTATGTTGTTTTATGATTTTTATGTTGTATGGAATTTTTGTGATGTTTGATGATTTTTGATGATTTTATGTTGTATGAATTTTTATGATGATTTAGTGTTCTTGATGATTTTTAAGTTGTAGTGAATTTTTATGTTGATTTATTGTTCTTGATGAATTTTTATGGTTTTTCATAAGTTATGATTTTTATGTTGTTTATGAACTTTTAACAAATTTAGTGTTCTTGAAGAATTTTAATGATTTTTACTAAGTTATGATTTTTATGTTGTTTATGAAATTTTAACAAGTTTAATGTTCTTGACAAATTTTGATGATTTTTAATAAGTTATGATTTTGTATGAATGTTGTTAAAATGGTTGTTTGATGATTAAAAACAAGTTTGGAATTGATTTGGTGTGTTTGATGATGGAACCGAGAAAGGGGCAAGAACCGGGTCCAAACCGGACCGGTCCAGGCCGGTTCAGACCCGGTCTGGGTGGTCAAGGTGGGTCCGGGTTTTGGTTTGGGTTGTGTCGATGTTTGGTTGTTTAATTGTTGTTTTGACGGGTTTTAATTATGTTAAGCATGCGGGAAAATATTAGAAAACGGTTTTAGAAAAATTAAAGTAAAACAGCCTTTTTGAAGCCAAAACAGCCCGTGGGCCCATCCAGGCCCATATTGGGTCCGGCCCATTTCAGCCCGTGGGTCCCACCTTGGGACTCGTGTCGGTTTTTGAGTTATCGTCATTTTTATCGTGTTTTGTAATATTTAGCAAGTGGGAAATATTAATAAGTAAAATATTTAATTAAAAAGGTTTTCATAAAATTATTATTTCTCACATGTTAGAAATTATAATACGAGATTAGTTTACGTTGAAATCATTTAAGTCAAGCGGGTTTTGGGTATAATATGATAATTCACATGTTAGAAGTAGTAATAAAATAACATGTAATGAATATGTTGATTTTATGTCTATGTGATAAAGACTCTGCTTCTAGCCGGTTTGATCCAACGGGTTTGGTCAAACTAAGATCTAGTCAGCCCCGATTTGACTGATGACCCGTCGCGGGACTCGGGTCGGGGATTTGTCTTCAAGTATGGTTTTATTTAATTAATGAATTAGCCTTAGTAGATATGAGGCGATATGATATTTGATTATTATTGATATGCAATTAGTCACATGATAGGATGTTTTCCCGTGACTGTTTATTATATGGTTGGTGTCGTGTTGACTAAGTACCCATAGAGAATTATGAGTATATGGCGTCTTGACCATTCTAATTCTAAATGAGTATCTTGGACCATGACATTGATAGGCCGTACTATCTTTAACGAGCATACGGAGTTTGCCGCTTGATAGCTTTTGTGTCTCGGCTTGGTGGGTTTATATCCAAGTCAGGGCATGGTTGCCTAATCCGTTTTGGGGTTGGAACCAGCTTAAGTACTAGCCATCTCTGCTTAGGGGGTCGCCTAGTAGAGTTTCTCATAGACGGTTATGTCATGGGACGGGGAACGGAATAGATGTTGTCGCTAGGTCTGATCAGTCTAGGACTAGGATGTTTTCCTACCTTGTGGTATAGCCTCGAGTTACAGAAGTCTTCTATCGACTGTTCTAAGAACTTATGCCTGTTTGTAGAAGTATTGGTCTTTCATGTATGATGATTCTATGAGTTTCAGAAGGTGAGATGCAAGCCGGCTAAGATTGATAGAGTTTGGATTACCGATTGTTAACTGATTCACATGATTACGTGTTGATTAGGGTTTGAGTGTATCACGGCCATGTTTCTGAGAGGAACCTCTGAGCTAGCATACCAGCTTCCCTACCTCGAGTTAAAGTTTATTATCGGTTTCACATGATAGCTTTCACATACTAGGTTATTTGTTAGTTATCTGTTTCATAACATGAAAAGCATATCATATATGTTAAAGTTTTGTATTGTCCATATACATTGCTTTTATGTTATTCATGTTTTATTAAACTTGACATTTCGTGGCTGGGAGAACTCGGAGTTACTCCCCACTGACTGTGGCTTCCGTGTTTATATTTAATGAGGTCGAACAGGTGGTGATGCATACTTTGGGTACATTGACGAGCTAGCGAGCGAAGTATTTACCTTGGACCTATATTCGGTTCTTAGATTGTATATTATTATACACTAGTTTTATTTCCGTATTTATACGGGAGATATGTCTCCCGTCTTGTATATTTATTTTGTAGAATATTATTTCGTTTTGTAACGAACCTTTTTATTATGTAATGACACCTTCGTTATATATTCGTATCTTGTATGTATTTAAATAAATTTTTTTTCTTTCCGCAAATTTGAGGGTGTCACAGTTGGTATCAGAGCTATTTTGCTCCCGACGCACGTTTGTGTACCCTTGCATAAATAACTTGACCTTAATAAAATAATAAACCGTGAGATAGAAGGGTAAGATGGGTAGATTAGGATTTATGTTGTAGTCTTCTTGTTCTTGCTAAATGTTAAGTACTAATCTGTGTTTTCATTTTGCAAGATGCCTCCGAGGATTGACAACACTATTTTAGCAGCTCTTACCGTAATTATCCAAAACCAGCAAAATCTGCAAAACCAGCAAGCTAATCCGATTCCTGCTCCTGTTCCTGATCGGGAGAGACACGGGAGTTATACGTGGGTTGCTTCACAGCTATCGAGGAGCCAAGCAAAAACCTACGATGGCGAAGTTGATCCCGTTAAACTTTCGGTGTGGTTACGAGAGATGGAGAAGAGTTTTTCTCTTTATGATGTGCTTGAAGAGGACAAGGTCCGTCTAGCTTCTCACTTCTTAGAGAAGGAAGCGGATCAGTGGTGGACTCTTTCAGGTCCTACTGCGAAGTTGGAGCCTAATTTCGGGTGGGCTCGTTTCCGTGAGCTCTTGGAAGCGAGGTTTTACCCCGACGAGTTGAGACAACAAAAGCTGAAAGAGGTCATGGATTTCAAGCAAGAAAAGCTATCCGTTCAGGAGTTTACTACGAGGTTCAATGAGTTGGCTCATTATGCCACTCGACTTATTAGGGTAGAGGAAGACAAAGCTTTCTTTTATTTGGGAAAGCTTTCTCCCCAGATAAAGGGGAAGATCAGTAGAGGCTCTACTTCTTTTGTCTCGATCTATAATGATGCCATCTGGGCGGAGAGTTCTATCAGGGAGATTGCCGAGGAAGCTCGTGCTTCTTATGTTGCTGCTAATGCCTTTGGCAAGAGACCTTTATATCCTTCATCTCGACCTTCCTTTTCTCCCTCTTTTCCAAACAAGAGGAGAAACTTTCAGGGTGGACAAGCTAATCAGAGAAACCGTCCCTTTATTCCGAGCAACAACAACGCTCTTAAAGATCGTATGTGCTTTCGGTGCAAGAGGCCTATTCATCCGGGTGTTGGTTGCTTCAACAAGCCCCTAGTATGTTTTAATTGTCAAAAACCGGGGCACAGGTTTAATGAATGTCCCGAGAGGAAGAAGACTGTTTCTACACCGGTTATTTCTGGGCGACCTAAGGGTCGTATCTTTATTATGAGCCGTGCTGAGGCGGATGCCCAACCCGACATCGTGACGGGTATGTTTTCGATTTATGAATTACCGTGTTTAATTCTATTTGACACGGGAGCTTCTTTATCTTTTATTTCAATGAGATTATCCGATAAGTTACCGCTTAAAGCTTCAGTAGGAGAAACTACTCCTATATCGTTACCCATCCTGAGAAGTATTTTCATGTTCTTATCTTCATTCCGACATCCAATATCCATAATGGATCGATTTATTCCATCCCGGCGAATCTTTTCGTTTTCCTCCTTGCAGAGTTCGATTCTATTTTTGGGCAGGATTGGTTATTACTTATCATGCTCGATTCGAGTGGCCGTGATCAGAAAATTATTCTTAAAAGTCCTTTGGGTGCTCGTATTACTTATCAAGGGGTTAGAAAGCAAGCTTGTGTGAAGTTAATTTCCGCTATGAAAATGTTGAACGTTTTGAAGAAGGGTCATAAAGCATTTCTATGTGTAGTGACTACTTCCGATTCTTCTCTTCCTCCTTTAAAGGATGTTCTTATTGTTCGAGATTTTCCCGATGTATTTCCCGATGAATTACCCGGGATTGCTCCTGAAAGGGATGTTGAATTTTCCATTGATCTAGTTCCTGGAACTGGACCAATTGCCAAAGCTCCTTATCGTATGGCTCCTTCTGAATTGAAGGAGTTGAGAATTCAACTTGATGATTTAATTGAGAAAGGCTTTATTCGGCCTAGTGCTTCTCCTTGGGGTGCTCCCGTATTATTTGTCAAGAAGAAAGACGGTTCTATGCGAATTTGCATTGATTACCGTGAATTGAACCGTGTCACAATCAAAAACAAATATCCTCTTCCTCGTATCAATGATCTTTTTGACCAGTTACGGGGTGCTTCTACTTTCTCTAAAATTGATCTTCGATCGGGTTATCATCAGATTCCCGTTCGGGAAGCAGATATTCCGAAGACTGCTTTCAGCTCGAGGTATGGTCATTTCGAATTCAATGTGATGCCATTCGGTTTGACTAACGCTCCAGCTATATTCATGGATCAGATGAATCGTACCTTCCGGGAGTATCTTGATAAATGTGTGGTGGTATTCATTGATGACATTCTGATCTTTTCAAAATCTAAGGACGAACATGCTATTCACTTCGAACCATTTTGAGCGTTCTTCGACGCCAAAAGTGGTATGCTAAGTTCTCCAAATGTGAATTCTGGTTGCCCGAGGTATCTTTCCTGGGTCATGTCATTTCCAAAGACGGTGTTATGGTCGATCCAGCTAAAATTGAGGCGGTTGTGGATTGGAAAAGTCCGAAAAATGTGTCCGAGATACGGAGTTTCCTTGGTTTAGCGGGTTATTATCGTCGGTTTGTGAAAGATTTCTCCAAATTAGCAAGACCGATGACTCAATTGCTAAAAAAGGAAGCAAAGTATATTTGGACTGATGAATGTGAACTTGCCTTCTTAGAATTGAAGAAGAGATTGACTACCGCACCGGTTCTAACTTTACCTGATGATGAAGCCGATTATGATGTTTATTGTGATGCTTCAAAGCATGGTTTGGGATGTGTCTTGATGCAGAATAGAAAGGTCATTGCTTATGCTTCTCGACAACTCCGGGTTCATGAAGTGAATTATCCGACTCATGATCTTGAGTTAGCAGCTGTAGTACATGCCTTGAAAACTTGGAGACATTATCTTATTGGAGTTCATTGCCGAATTTACACCGATCAGAAGAGCTTGAGGTGCATTTTTACTCAGAAGGAATTGAACATGAGGCAGAGAAGATGGTTGGAGTTAGTGAATGATTATGATGCTGAGTTGATTTATCACGAGGGAAAAGCAAATGTCGTGGCAGATGCTTTGAGTAGAAAGACTAGTCATTCGTTAAAATGCTCTTGAGTACTTACAACCGATGAGCTTGGTAACACGAGTTCATGGTCAGAAGCTTCAGATACAAGTTCGTTTGGTAAGGATTGGATTATTTGGTGCTTTGACCCGCGGAACCTGATTTTTATCGAAAATTCGTACTTGTTTTAGCCGTGAGGAATGCTACTTTTATCGCATTCGAGCAAATTCACTTGGGCAAGCAAAGATTGTGTGGTGGGGATATGGAGGCTACCTTCGTTACACATGGTCGAATGTAATGTTTCCGAGGAAGTGCCGAGTTGAGGAAAGAAATAATTGATGACGCGCACCTTTCTCCTTATTCTATTCATCCTGGCCGGTTACAAAATGTATAAAGATTTGAGGACCCAATTTTTGGTGGCCTAGATTAAGATTGAAGTGAAGGAGTATGTTAGTAGGTGTCTTACTTGTCAAAGGGTGAAGATTGAACATCAAAGACCCGGAGGTTTGCTGCAACCTTTGGAAATTCCTATGTGGAAATGGGAGTCTATTTCTATGGACTTCGTGATGTCTTTACCTAGAACTTCTAGTGGAAAGAATGCCATCTGGGTTATTGTAGACCGTCTAACCAAGTGTGCCAGATTTGTACCTATCAGAGAAACTTGGAGTATAGATGTCTTAGCCGATGCCTATGTGAAGGAGATAGTACGTTACCATGGAGTTCCTAAAGATATAGTTTCAGATCGTGATCCGAGATTCAGTTCCCGATTCTGGACGGCTTTGCAAGAAGACATGGGTAGTAAATTGTTGATGAGCACAGCTTTTCATGCCGCTACTGATGGTCAGACCGAGAGAACGATCCCAACCTTGGAGATCTTCTTCGTTGCTTGTGCTTTAGACTTCATACATCTGGGAAGAAGAAAGTTTGCTTTGGTGAATTTTTTCTTATAAGCCAGCCGTGTATCATGCTTTCTATCAATAGTCGACCATACGAGGCTTTATACGTAGGAAAGTGCGTAGTCCTGTTTGTTTGTGATCAGTGCAATATGATCATATGTTGAGTCCCGACATTGTTACTGTGAAACGATCGATCAAGTTCAAGTCATTCGTTGAACGAATGAAAGCCGCTCAAGATAGACAGAAATCCTATGCCGACGTTCGTCGACGACCGCTTGAATTTGATGTGGATGACCGTGTATTTCTTAAAGTGTCACCTATGAAGGGAGTGAAACGGTTTGGAGTGAAAGGAAAGTTGAGTCCTAAATATATTGGAACGTTTCGTGTGCTTCAAAGAGTTGGTCCTGTTGCTTATCGTCTGGAATTGCCTCCGAACTTGAGCAAAGTTCATGATGTGTTCCATGTTTCGCAATTGAAGAAGTATATCAGTGATCCGGGTCATATTATTCAAGAAGAAGTGTTGGACTTGGAACCTAATTTGGCTTTGGAAGAAAGGCCGATTCGTATACTTGAAAGGGCTAACAAACAACTCCGAAACAAGGTGGTGCCTTTAGTTCGTATCCTTTGGCGTTGTGGAAACGGCGAATCAGAAACTTGGGAACCCGAAGCTAAAATGTTAGCTAAATATCCCGAGCTCTTTGCTTGAGGTAAATTTCTTTCTTTCTTTCCTCTTTCTATTCGATTTAACCGTTCGAAGATTACGTACCTTCTATCGATATTCTTGATGCTGACGAGAACCTGCCGTTCCGTAGATAAGACCCCGTATTTTATTACAAATATATTTTTAACAGTTTTGAAATAGACCTACATATATGTGACGTTCCTTCTTCTAAGTTTCGAGGACGAAACTTTTTAAAAGGAGGGGTGATTGTAACAACCCGAAAAGTACCCAATTTGCTTAAGCAATAGCTTATGGATACTTTTCAGTAGAACTTAAGTGTTAAAGATAGGAATCTTTGTGCCGAGTTCGTATTTCGAAATTCCTGTGCGTCGTTATTTGGAATTTTTGAGAGATTTGCAGGAAAAGACCGTTTTTGGTCATCTTTGACTTTTCTTGACTTTTAAACCGTCTTTGACTTTTTCTTGACTTTTTTAAAGTCGTCATTGACTTTTTCTTGACTTTTAAGTCGTCCTAAACTTTTCTGGACTTTTAAGTCATCTTCGACTTTTCTCGACTTTTCAGTCAACTTTGACTTCCGTTGACTTTTCCCGACTCGTCTCATAATTTTGAAGACCGAAATTTTATTTAAAAAAAAATTATATTTTTGATTTATTTTTATTTATATTTATTATGATTTATCATAATTTAATATAATTATTTTGAATTTATTTGGAATTTAAAGAATAACTTTTACGGTTTTAATCGAACGTCATTTAACTATTCCCGACGCATCGTAATGCGCGCAACAAAATCGAAACTCGACTTTGGCATGAGTAACACGTTGATGTCATCGCTTTCCACTCACCATTAGATGTTTTATTTATTTTGATTAAAATAATCAAAATATCTAGATATTTACTTACTTTATCGATCCGTCAACGAAGATTTCGCAAATCGAGCAAAAACAGACCGAATCCTCACCCTATCACACGGCTACTTTAGTGCTCTAATAGACCTTGATATTTTAATTACTTTTGATTAATATATCATAATATCTAGATAACTATTTACTTTATCGATCAGTTAACGAAAACTACGCAAAACGCTCGAAATCGGACCCGACAAGCTCAACATCACACGGCTCCCTTACCCACTCTTAAGCCTTGATATTTTCATTATTTTTCATTACAATATCATAATATCTTGATATTAACTTTATCGTAAATTATATTAAATCGTTTACCGTAAAATAATTATTTAACGCGAGTCAATTACGTAACAACAATTTCAAAACTCGACATCTTTATTTGGCCTATATTACACGGCTCAACCCACTCTCCACTCACCAACAACTTTTCATTTTTACAACAACTCAAATAAAGATCAAAACATCACTTTATTTAATCGTTCTTCGTGTTCTTCGTCGTGCATCAATCGTTCTTCATCGTTCTTGAGCAAAACCTTTATAAAATCTTCGTTTCTTAATTAAATCCATCCTAATTTATATTTCTAGACTCTCCTCTTCGCTCCTCATCTTCACGTACGGTTATATTTCAATTCCGTCAAGATCGTTTTCAACACTTTAATTATGGAAATTCATATTTTAGTTCTAATAATGTTTTTCTTGTTATTTCTTATAGGGGAAGATTTTGAAGACGAGTTTGGAGACTCGTATATTTTGGGTGAAGATTAGTAGGAGGGTTTCTTATTATATATTTCTTATTATTATTGTGGTGCTAATTATTTTGGCTAGCTAAGGTAACAATTCCGTTTTACTCGACGAATTAATGTCACATAGGTTTTAGTTTATGTTCATGTTATGGTTATTTAGGATTTGAGTTAGTAATATAGCCTTTCGTTTTATTTATTTGGATTTTGGTTCATCTTTATTTTTTTGGTTCATGTTTTTATGATTTATGGATTTTTAGTTAGTAATATGTTAAGTAGTAATTATTATGTTGTTTATGATTTTTGATGATTTTTATGTTGTATGGAATTTTTATGATGTTTTATGATTCTTGATGATTTTTAAGTTGTATGGAATTTTTATGTTGGTTTAGTGTTCTTGATGAATTTTGATGATTTTTAATAAGTTATGATTTTTATGTTGTTTAGGAAATTTTAATATGTTAAGTGTTCTTGATGATTTTGGGATGAATTATTTTTAATCATGATTTTTGTATGATGTTGGTTAAAATAGTTGTTTGATGATTTAAACATGTTGGAAATATTTTGATGGATGTTGTTGTTTGGGAACCGTGTAGAGGGGAGGTGAACCGGACCAACCAGACCGGTCCAGGCCGGTTCAGACCCGGTCTGGGTTGGTCCATGGTGGGTCCGGGTCTTGGTCTTTGGGTTGTGTCGATGTTTGATTGTTTAATTGTTGTTTTGACGGGTTTTAAATATGTTAAGCATGCGGGAAAATATTAGGAAGCGGTTTTAGAATTTTTAGGCAAAACAGCCATTTTGGGCCAAATCAGGCCGTGGGGCCCAGTCAGGCCCGTGTCCAGGTCAGCCCAATTCAGCCCGTGGGTCCCACCTTGGGACTCGTGACGGTTTTTGAGTTATCGTCATTTTTATCGTGTTTTGTAATATTTAGCAAGTGGGAAATGTTAATAAGTAAATTATTAAATTAAAAGTATTTTTCATAAAATTATTATTTCTCACATGTTAGAAATTATAAGACAAGATTGTAGTTTAATTGGATAGCCTTTAAGTCAAGCGGGGTTACGTAAGATTTATTAATTCACATGTTAGATGTTTCAATAAATAACATGTAATGAATATGTTGATTTTTATGTCTATGTCTATGTGATAAAGACTCTGTTTCTAGCCGGTTTGATCCAACGGGTTTGGACAAACTAAGATCTAGTCAGCCCCGATTTGACTGATGACCCGTCGCGGGACTCGGGTCGGGGATTTGTCTTCAAGTAAGGTTTTATATAATTATTGAATTAGCCTTAGTAGTTATGAGGCGATATGATATTGGAATATGATTTATATGCAATTAGTCACATGATAGGATGTTTTTTCCCGTGACTGTTTGATTATATGGTTGGTGTCGTGTTGACTAAGTACCCATAGAGAATTATGAGTATATGGCGTCTGGACCATGCTAATTCTAAATGAGTAGCTTGGACCACGACATTGATAGGTCCGTACTGTCTTTAACGAGTATATAGTTCATGGTTAATAGCTTTTGTGTCCCGGCTTGGTGGGTTTATATCCAAGTCGGGGCATGGCTGCCTGATCCGTTTTGGGACTGGAGTCAGCTTAAGTACTAGCCATCTCTGCTTAGGGGGTCGCCTAGTAGAGTTTCTCATAGACGGTTATGTCATGGGACGGGGAACGGAATAGCTGTTGTCGCTAGGTCTGATCAGTCTAGGACTAGGATGTGTTTCCTCCCTTGTGGTATAGCCTCGAGTTACAGAAGTAGACTATCGCCGTACTAAGAACTTATGCCGGTTTGTAGAAGTATCAGTCTTTCATGTTTGTATGATTCTATGAATCTTAGAAGGTGAGATGCAAGCCGGCTAAGGTTGATAGAGTTTGGATTACTGGTTGTTAACTGATTCACATGATATTATGTTGGATTAGGGTTTGAGTGTATCATGGCCATGTTCACGGTAACCTCTGAGCTAGCATACCAGCTTCCCTACCTCGTGTTATAGTTTATTATCGGATTCGCATGATAGCTTTCATATGCTAGGTTATATGTTAGTTAATTGTTTCATAACATGAAAAGCATATCATATATGTTAAGGTTTTGTATTTTCCATATACATTGCTTTTAAGTTATTCATGTTTAATTAAACTCGACATTTCGTGGCTGGGAGAACTCGGAGTTACTCCCCACTGACTGTGGCTTCCGTGTTTATATTTAATGCGGTTGGCAGGTTTGTGATGCATACATTGGGTACATTGACGAGCTAGCGAGCGAAGTATGTTACCTTGGACCTATTATCGATTCTTAGATTTATACTTTAAACACTATTTTAATTACGTATTTATCGGAAATATGTCTCCCGTTTTGGATATTTCTTTTGTATAATATTATTTCCTTTTTGTTGAACCTTTTTATTTAAGACACCTTCGTTATGTATTATCATCTTTTATTTAGTTAAATTATTTTTTTTCTTTCCGCAAATTTGAGGGTGTCACAATGTCGAATTGAAATTTAGGATTGATTGTATGTACGAAAGGCAAAGAAATCATACAATAAATCTTAAAATTATAATGATTAAATAAACTATAAAATAAATATTACAATTGATTACAATGAATACGGGATCTATGTCAGGAATACCCAAAACGAAGGGTTGAAGAAAAGGAAACGATTAAAAGAGTAAAAGGACAGATTAGCAGTGATATTAGAGTTAATAGCCGATTAATTATATAATTAAACTACGTCAAAGTGATAATAGAAGTTCAGAGACAAAAACCAGCCCAGAAGAGGCGCAACACTCACGTACTTTAAAAGTGAGAATGGACCTCTCCTTTTATAGTAGAAAATGTGAAAGAGTCGTAGCACAACTCAAATTTCGGAAAGAACAGGCTGGGGAAGAGGCGCAGCAGGACTGCGATCCTTCCAAGAGGTGCAGCATCTGCCGCGTCGTTTCCCCAGCGGTTTCCTGCTAAAGAAGGAAGATTCACACGTTCATATTACGGAATTGTGGTTGATCTAGACTTCCATTTTAAAATATAATACGAGATAATTTTATTAAAAAGATAGAATTTAAAAATATAATAAAATAATCAGAATATTCCAGAGTATTCCGACTTGGAGTTTTAAAACGGTTTATAGAAAATGAAGCAATTTTCGACCCGGACTCCAAATGAACTCTAATGACTGTCAAAACGACGTATCGGCGCGAAGATGACGACCAAGGGGTAGACACAAGTGTTTGAGATATTACTTGACGATAAACTTACGAATTGTCATAAATCGCTCCACGTATCAAACATGCGGCCCAATCATCACCGGGTAGTTGGCGGAAGGTGTAGAAACGAGGTATCTACACATCTACATACAAGATCAAAAACACTACTTTACTCTCACTAAGTGTAACACTCCCATATACAAAAGAGCCTTACAAGACCTCCTTAGTACATCGGGATGCTACCATCTCGGTTGCCCGAGGTAGTATATATCAAATAAACCACAATAGAGCAGTACTTATTAATCAATAGTTTAACAAAGTTACATTATTCCAAAAATCTAGTCGACACACCGTCGTAAACAATGTTTCAAACTAATCACAAGTAAAGCAAATGTCTATGACAGTAATGACAACGGAAGCTATTACTCATTAGCGGCGATCCACTAAAATTCCCTAACGCGAGTTTAACGAATTACCTGCTGGTCACCTGCTCACCGTTCCCCAATGGATCACAACAGTTTTGAAACATTAAACGGGGTTAGTAACAATATAAGCCGATCAATGTACAAGACAGTAAAAAGTTATCAACCAAGTAACAGAAATCGGAGGCCCACCGCAGCGATCACCTCAGCAGCATCAGGCGACCACCCTCACCAGCAAACCACCTATTGATTCCAGACCGCAGTACTGAACATCGAAATTTCTTCTGGCCATAGCAAAAGTCCCAGATCATTAATGTGCACATCTCCCTCGCAACGAGAGAGCTCCGAGAGGCGAACTCACAAAATAGTAACCAAGTAACCACCCAAACTCCAATCTCCGCACATCTAATCACAAGGAGCAACATACAAGTATTGAGTTCACTCAATAACTATCTAAGCACATCTTCTTCTACAAAGTCTCCCCTTAAACATGCAATCAATAATTCACTCAATAACTATCGAATCCCCCTTTTTCCCCAATTCAATTAGGGTTCTAAACTACCCAACATGATTAATAAAAATAAAGGCAGATTACTTACCAATGGAATTAATAAGCTCGACAAGATGCAATCCAATCCGAGTCTTGAGATGATTAGGGATAATTACGAGGTTTTTGAGTGTTTAGAAAAATTTAGGGTTGATTATGAAAATCAAACTGACGAAATAACCTTTTAACACCACTTAATTATCTTTGATCAAAACCGCTCGAAACAACCGCATACCGGTGCACTAGGTCGAGTGCAAGAAGTACTCGGTCGAGTACACCGCACTCGGTCGAGTACACCGCACTCGGTAAAGTGCAGACTACACTCGGCCGAGTGCCAACTAGGCAGAAGGCTCCCTAACTAACACACCAAATATATTCGGCCGAATGCACCCTACTCGGCCAAGTACCCACACCACTTGGTCAAGCGACTCCTATTCGACCGAGTACAAGGTACTCAGAAATACGGAGTATTACAGTCTTCCCTCCTTAAAAACAAACTTCGTCCTCGAAGTTCACAACTCATAATTCTACCTCAACACACACACAAGACAACAACATACACTACAAAACCAACTCTAGGACCTCTACCCAAAGTCCCAAAGTCCCAACATTCAAAACACTAAAACTAGTAACTCACTATTATTACCAAAATACTATCCAAAATGTCAACTAAACTACAAAACATAGCGCAATTAACTACTCTTCCCCTTAAAGAACAACGTTACGTCCCCGTAACCAAACATACCTCCTTAAAAAGATGCAGATACCGCTCCCTCATGGCAGCTTCAAGTTCCCAAGTTGCCTCTTCCACGTTGTTGTTAGACCATAACACCTTCAGTAGAGTTGTCTCCCCATTCCTAGCTAGTATTTAGCCCCTTTTGATCTAAGATCTCCTTTGACACCTCAACATAAGTAAGTGCCTCATCTAGCTGTGGTACCACTTTGTAACACCCCCATATACCAAAGAGCCTTACAAGACCTCCTTGTTACATCGGGATGCTACCATCTCGGTTGCTCGAGGTAGTACATATCAAATAGACCATAATAGAGCAATACTTATTAATCAATAGTTTAACAAAGTTACATTATTCCAAAAATCCAGTTAACACATCGTCGTAAACAATGATCAAATTAATCAAAATTAAAGCAACTATCTATGACACTATTGAGTGCGGAAACTATGACTCATCAGCGGCGATCCCCTCAAGTTCCCCAACGCGAGCTCTACGAATTACCTGCTGCTCACTTGCTCACCATTCCCCAATGGATCACAACAACTTTTGAAAACATTAATCGGGACATCCTTAGTACATCGAGATGCTACCATCTCGGTTATCTGAGCTAGTACATATCAAATATATCATAATAGAACAGTACTTATTAATCAATAGTTTAACCAAAGTTACATTATTCCAAAATACTGACGACACACCGTCGTAAAAAATAATCCGTACTAACAAAAATAAAGTAAAACTCAATGTCTAGGATAAACTAAAAGACTGCGGAATCTATGACTCATCAGTGGTGATCCGATCACGTCCCCCAACGCAAGCTCAACGGATTACATGTTGGTCACCTACTCACCATTCCTCAATGTATCACAACAATTTTAGAAAATACAAACGGGGTAAGTAGCAAAATACGTTGATCATTGTACAAGACAAGAAAAGTAACCATCTAAGTAACGTTAACCGAAGGCCCACCGCAGCGGTCATTTCAGCAACATCAGGCTACCACCCTGACCTACAAACGACCCATTGATGCCAGACCGTAGCGCTGAACATCGAAATTCCCTTTGGCCGTAGCCGGAGTCCCATATCATTAATATACACATCCCCCTCCCAGCGCGAGAGCTACGAGAGGCGAACTCGAGGTGTCGTTCGTCTCCCGGTGGACCACCAAAATAGTAACCAAGTAACCACCCAAACTCCAATCTCTGAATACCATCATCATCATCATCAACAAATAAAAACGTAATCACAGTAACACATCTTATATCAATAAACAACATAGAAGTACTAAGTAGGGAAACCGTACCTCGTAAGCAAATCCACAAGCAATCAAGCAATAAATCAAAAATCGTCTTCTAAAAAGTCTCTCCCTAAACATGCAATCAATAATCCAATCAATAACTATCAAATCCCCCTTTTCCCCAATTCAATTGGGGTTCTACACTACCCAATATATGATTAATAAACATAAAGGCATAATACTTACCAATGGAATCAATAAACTAGACAAGATGCAATCCAATCCGAGCCTTGAGATGATTAGGGATGATTAATAGGTTTTGGAGTGTTTAGAAAAGTTTAGGTTTGATTATGAGAAGCAAACTGACGAAATAACCTTTTAAAACCTCTTAATTATCTTTAATCAAAATCGCGCGAAACAACCCGCAGACCGGTGCACTCAATCGAGTGCAAGAAGCACTCGGTCGAGTACACCGCACTCATTTGAGTACACACTACATTCGGTCGAGTGCCAACTAGGGAGAAGCCTGCCTAACTGACACACCAACATACTCAGCCGAATGCACCGTACTCTGCCGAGTACCCACACCAGTCGGTCGAGTGACCCCTAGTAGACTGAGTACAAGGTACTCTGAAATACAGAGTATTACACTAAGTTTCTTTTATACACTATACTCATGCTCGTTTCTAATAAAGCCAAACTCTCTAACTACTTGATTGAAATGCAGGTTCCTCAAAACCTTACAGTTGTGTCATATACACATCATCCTCCAAAATCGCATTAAGGAAAGCGATTTTAACATCCACCTGCCAAACTTCATAGTCATAAAATGCAACAATGGTTAGGATAATCATTATGCATTTAAGCATCTTCGCGTCTGAGCAAGTTCCTCATTGCTGATTATCCCGCGTGGGTCCGAATTAGTGTCTCAAAAGCTCGACGAGATTTGACAGCACTTCAGCACCTGCTCAGATATTTTCTTAGCATCAAGGCTCATCTCTTCCCTAGGCACACTTGATAAATCCAAGGACGGATTTTTTTTCAGTTGCTGACACTCGTGGATGGCCCGTGGTGAAAAGGTTTCATTATAGTCAACTTCTTGTACTTGGGTGAATTCTTTAGCAACTAGTCTTGCTTTGAAAATACTAGGTGATGCTCATAGGTCCAAACACGTCTGTATGTATGAGGCCGAAAAGATCACTAGCTCTTTCACCCTTTCCAGTAAAAGGTGATTTTGTCATCTTTTGCATCAAACAAGCTTCACTGACTTTCTATGACTTAAAGAAAAACTTATCCAATACTCCATCTTTATTGAGTTTTTGAATTCTCTTTCCATTCATGTGGCCTAAACGACATGCCAAAAGTAAGTTTGATTTGAGTCTTTAGACTTGATCTGATTTCTTATTGTCTATGTATAAGATTTGAAAAGCGTGTTTTACTTGGTATAAGTTATCAATTTACCCAATTTATTCTGCAATATTTTATTGCAAAACCATTTTATAGAAGATTTATTATTGTCCAAATAGTTTATCATGTTCCATATTTCTCTCCCTCTGAAACGAGAAAAGACTAACCAAAATCAACATGTCAGATGTTACTAAATCACAGCCCTTGTTTTCTGTCCTCATTCCTCCACATTTGCGTTCCTCTTCAATTTTTCTAATGACATTCAAGCTTTACAAGTTTCTTCTTTTCTGGGTTTGTTTATTTTGTGACTTCGTTCAATTATTTTGACACTTAGGTGCGTGTTTAGTGCAACAGAGTTAAACGGACATGATAAAATTGATTTTAAAAAGATAATTTGTAATATCCCATTTACCTGGCCAAGATAAAGTGGGGTGTTACGCCCTCGGTTACCCGAGATCGTATGTCAAAAATCACAATTAAAATAACAATATTTATAAGACTTCAAAGTTGAATGATTATTACAAATTAAATTCTAAAACTACAAGTCTCGAGTAGCAACAGTACTATAACACAAGGCTAGTGTCCAAAACTATCCAAAAACTCAAGATAAGCTATCGACTTGATGCCAAACTCGTCCTTATGCCCCTTAAGCATCCTAATCATCAAGCCAATCTACCTACTCACCACATAACCAGAAATATTAGGTGGTTCATCGTAGATAATAGTTTAAAAAGAGATAAGAGAAAACAGCAAGTCAACACTAGGTTGAGTAGAGAACATCAATACACAACAAAAGCAAGTATATATGACAATTCCCTAGACATCATATTAATGTACAACACAATTAACCGATTTGAGGGACAGTGTTTGTTTATTGTGAGTTTATGACAATTCCCACATGGACAATGTTTATTTGTTTATTGTGAGTTTATGCAACTAGTTCAAAGGTAACCAATTTGAGGGGTGTGACAACCCTCGCGAAAGCGGAAATATAAAATATACAAGCATGTGAAGTAAATTGCGGAAATACGGTATTTTAAAAACTTTTATACATGCAAGATAGATAAAACGAGGAGTGTCAAAATATTACAAACTAAGTACGGAAATACAACAAAGAGACGGAGTCTCTCAAAATGTTAGCAAAGAACAAGTGTTTAGCAAACTAGCTAAATAACGACTAGAGGTTAATCTTCCAGGGGCAACGCCCGCTAGCTCACAATCGAACCCCAAAATAGCATAAACAAAAAGCCATCCATGCAAGCAACATGTTCATTCATGAAAAACATGAACGCCACAATCAGTGGGGAGTAACTCCGGGTTCTCCCAGCCATATCACATTAAACGTACATATAAGGAAATACAAAAGTAAAATCATGCATATATAGATATACATGTGAGTTACGATAAGAATAGATACGCAATCCAATATATAATGGTAAGATCATGTGGAAATCAAATCCGAGACCATCATGTTATTCAAAGACTCGGGGAAGACACTCTTAGGCAACCGAATACGCTCACTTGGGCTTGGATCTCACCGTTAACGGTATAAGTTTGATAAGATTGAGACTCGACAAACAAACCATGCCAAGTCATGCGATGATCACAAAGAATCCAACATATTATCATCCATTCACAAACCCATACATTGACGGTGCCCAATCATGCAATGACCATGAATAATATCATGAAATCACGCAATCAAAGACGACGGTGCCCAATCATGCAATGACCATGAATAATATCATGAAATCCACGCATATCAAAGACGACGACACGACGACACCTCTCTCACGGTAAAAATGAAACGCACAGCATCGTGTACAAGGCAAGTATGATTATGGGCATCACGGAGTAAAACCTTCCCCTGAACGCATACACGATTCATACTCCATTTTCGTATAGTGACTACATTTCCTCCTGGTAGGACGCGATAATAGTAACGGTTCCTAATCTAAACCTGCCAGATTGGCACGGGTGGAATGCGCACATTTTCCGATTCGACATTGCGATGACGTTTCGCATCCAGACTCGGTCCATCACATAGACGCCGAGTACCCCCAAATTCGGTAGATCAATTCACGAAAGAAGGCGGAAAAGATCAGCAACCGTCATACAGCGGTAGCGCTACATGCAAATAACACCACCTCGCAAGTACACAACATTTGACGGCCGGGTCGAATCAACGCATAGCGTTCAACTCCCAACAACGTCGTCGTATGCCCACTAACACATGCATTTAAGCAGTAGGATACCTCTCCGTTCCGACATTCCAGCCTTACGAACGGGAAGGTAGCCAAGGGAATGAGAGTACAAAGCACAAGACAAAATAGTGCTCAAACCGTATCATTTGTAAAAACCGACTCAAAGTGGGACATAGCAAAAACCGTCACAAACATGTGATACAAGCGAATGAAATATCATATATCCAAAACATGAATATTATAAGACACTACGTAAAATTATACGATAAACGAATCATGCGAACTAATATGAATTACGAGTTTTAGAGATTTTATAAGAAAAATACAGCCGTGTTCCAGGCCGGTGTGGAGGGAGGCGGCCGGTACCCCGGCTCGGAGCACAACTACACACAAAACACAAGTTTGGAAACTAACTAAAACAAGGGTCCACTTCAAACGGTCATAACTAGAGTTCTAGATATGGGAATGCAGAAATTCCAAGTCGAGGTGATAGCTTATCCTCTTACGGTTCCAACGAATGGTCACAAGCCCAAAACAAGCAAGTAACGAAGGAGATATGATCATTCTACGAAAAAGGGTCGGTGCAGTGAATTCCCAGCCGGCTACTGAACCGGCAGCCGGTCCTTCGGCCAGGACTACATTCTACCCGAGAACAACATACACAAGTTCAATCATTTTCAATTCTCATATTTAACTTCTATCAACTATCAACAATCAATAATCATCATCAACAATCATCAACTAACAACAATCATCATCAATAACTCAATTCCTAAGCTTACTAATCATATTATAAATACGAATTTTAACATAGAAATCATATAAAACACGTAAATGATATCGAGTAACCCTTCACCGTTACCTTTACGCGTCTTTAATCGATTACTAAGCCTTCCTAGTAGTCTCCACCTACAATTAGGTAATAAAAGATGAATATATTCACCTTGAGAAAGACGGATAATTTAAAAAGCGAGAAAGACGGTAATTTTATTACCAATACGGATAGAGGAAGGTAAGAGGGGAAGAATGAGACGAACTTACGTGAATTCCAATAAGAAACGAAGGAGATACGGTGAATCTAAGCTTGGAAAGATTATGGAAGAAAGGGTTTTGGGTTTCTTAGTGATGAAGTAAGTTGATGTTTGAGTTGTGTAAGAAAAATAGATTAAAGAGGTAGTATGAGATATTTAAGTGGAAAAGTCAAGAAAAGTCAAAGTCGCCTTAAGACGGGATTCTCATGGAATCTCGCGGAAATTCCAAATACGAACTCGGAAATTCTAAATTCGACTCGGAACATAAAATTCTATATTAAAATTTAAATTTGCTGAAAAGTGTCCGTAAAATATTTTCACTAGAAAAATAGGGTACATTTCCGGGTGTTACAATCACCCCACCTTTTAAAAAGTTTCGTCCTCGAAACTTACGAAACTTGAGAGTAGAAAACAAATGTATCAAGGACAAGAATCGGTTTTAACAAATTAACAAGAAAGCTTTTACAAGGGAAACATTTATGAAACGAAGTTCTTCTCGAAAACGATTTAAAGAGAATTTTCATAAGTGTGAAACTTTATTTACGAATCACAAGAGTGCCCGTCGCGAACGAGAACTCTAATTATCCAAATCAAATTAAAGTCGAAATAGTAAAATCGGAATTCAAAACAAACGTTAGTAAGTGCAAGACTAGTTATCAGACGTCTCCAATAACAAGTGCATACATCCAACCAAACGCAAAATCAAAATATAAAAGCAAAAGAAATCCATTTTCTCCAAAAAGAGGGTACACAAACCATCTTTAAAACTTCGGTGAAACCATAGATTGGAAATACAATATGAAAATTTGGAAGTTTTCTCAAGGATAAAATCAAAATAACACGTCATTACACGTACATAGAGTGACTCGTACAACAAGTTCACAAATCACGATAACAAAATATATACAAAACACGCAAAAACAAAACAAATCGAATTCTTAAGGATAGGAAGATTAAGATAAAGTCAGCAGGAAGATCTACAAGAATTCGACATTACTAACTCTACTAATAAACCAAATCCTCAAGAGAATGCAATTTACTCAATTTGCAAGTCATCAATTTCAATCATCAGAAATCCTACAAAAATATTCCATAATCACGAAACTTCGAGTAACAAATCCCAATTATTCGAATCCAATTAGAATCTACTAAGGTCCATCGGCACGGTAGACTCCACAACTAACAATCCATAAGAAAGATTCATTACGCACTCTAATCTTCTTAGTTTCATCAAACTCTTACTAGAAAATACCAACCAAATATTTATCTCTAGGGAAACATGATCGCTAACAACCACAAGGTAAAAGAGACTTACCATGAAATCCTTTAATCCGATTTATTCCAAAATTCATTATCCTAAGTTATTAACAATGTACTTTCTCATCTTCAAAAGTTAAAACACAAAACCTCAAAAGAGATTAGTCACACAATCTCATTTCACTTAACTTTTGCCAATCATAGGGCAATGCGACCGTAAATCAATTTATTTAGCTCCTTCAAACTCTCAATACATCGGTTTTCGCTTATGACAATATTCCTCAAGTTTGGTCATCCAATCCAAATTCCACAAGGTAATTATTCCCGTTAGGGTCCAACATTTAAAGACCACAATTTCCCAAGTAACACTTAAAGAATCACTAAAATTCTTAACCACAACTACCAACTATCATTATGATTATTTCGATCCTCAAAATGATATTGCAACATTAAGCTTTCATAGTCTAAAACCACTAGGAGAGTTTCATCCTAAGTTTATCCCCAAATCCTTATAATCATCTAAACATGAAACTAGTTTAATAGGACGGTTAGGTACCATATTCGAAACTTCTTCCAAACACACCTACTAACCCTTATGTTGGCTAATAAGAAAAACTACCTATCAAGAGAGTAGGGATAAGAGAACATGATACAAGGAACATTAGGAAGCGTCATTAAAGACTACGATAAGATGAAAAAGGCGAAGGCGAAAAAGGAAAACGAGGTTCAGGAAGAGACAAAGCAGATAGTAGAGTTATGAAGATATCTGAGTAAGAAAGAAAATACGAGCTTGTAATTTCTTAAAGATCAATCTTGACAAAAACATTCAAGAAGGGAAATGAAAAGGAATGATGGCACGAGTAAGGGTTTAAGATTTAATCCACAAAGTTTCTCCTTTCAGACTTAGGGTGATAGTAAAGCAACTCATCCCAACCAGGTGAACGATTGTACACACGTCAATCATCACAGTAAAAGGTACCACACCTAGATTTTGATAATCCGACTCCCAACCCAATTCATCCATCCTTTCATATCACACGGATTCCCAAATGCGGAATTGCAACTCAATCATAGTAACATTCCTTTAGCTCAAATATTCAACACAACCTTAAAGGTTTCTTTAATTGAAGGACTAACAAATACTCTCTTATACTCGGAAATTTTCAAGTCTATAGCCCACGAGTTCATTATTATCAAAGTACAACATCAAGCCAAACATCATCATTAACATCCCAAGGTATTTCCATCCTAGATCACATCATCGAATCCCTCTCATATCTATAATCCTCAAGTAATATGGTTCAACTTACAACGAAACCTTACTACTCCAAACGAGTCTCCGATACCATAAGATAAGATCATAACTTTAAATCCAAGGACTATAGCCAAATGCTTTTCCACCAAGCCTATACTCAAAAACACACAATAGGAAGCCATGCACAAGAAGTCGCTTAACCTCAAAAGTATTTCGCACCTCAAGATATCATTTAAAGCTTCTCATTTACACCACTTCGACATATCATAAGTATGGTCTTCAAAACAATACTACACTTTTAAGTCCAAAAGATTAAATTATTAATGAGTTAAGAAATCCTAGCCAACTCATTCAACTTACACCATCAAATATCATGAACTATTTACATACAAGTCATGACAAGCATTTATACACTAAAATCATCAAACATATTTTACCATACTTTCCTCAAGGATACCAACTCTCACCACCATAGGGTGAAATTAGATCTATACCATTTTCCTCAATTCACAAATTCATTCTAACAAACACTAATAGTCCACAAAGTCTAAAATTCTTCCAACCAAGTACAATATGCCACAAACAAAAGGGTATGGCATCCACAAAAATGTTACAAGAGGAAGGTAAGGATACCAATGGTAAAATGGAGGAACTATCAAGAGTAATTTCCAAGAGGCAAACAAGATGGAAGAGAAAGAAGCACCAAGATAGAAGGAATAGAGCATAAGACAATAAGGACGAGAGAATTCATAGATGAGGAAGAAATACACTTCAATTAGGCTTGTCAATCTTTAAATCTTTGGTAGAAGATACTTCTTCTAGGTAACACATGATCCACCTTAAGACGGTAGATACAAACAAACATAACATCACTCAACACAATCAACAAACAAGTTAGAACCTAACAAACATCAAGTACACCAAAGACTACCAAGTAAAGTCCTTAATTTCTACCCATCGCTCATTTATTATTTCAAGGTCAAGTAGTTTAAGTTTAGGGTTCACGTGTGTGCGTCGTTAAAGCGGATAAGGCCTCTGATACCAACTGTGACAACCCTCGCGAATGCGGAAATATAAAACATACAAGCATGTGAAGTAAATTGCGGAAATACGGTATTTTAAAAAACTTTTATACATGCAAGATAGATAAAACGAGGAGTGTCAAAATATTACAAACTAAGTGCGGAATATAACAAAGAGACGGAGTCTCTCAAAATGTTAGCAAAGAACAAGTGTTTAGCACACTAGCTAATTAACGACTAGAGGTGAATCTTCCAGGGACAACGCCCGCTAGCTCACACCCGAACCCAAAATAGCATAAGCAAAAAGCCATCCATGCAAGCAACCTGTTCATCCATGAAAAACATGAACGCCACAATCAGTAGGGAGTAACTCCGGGTTCTCCCAGCCATATCACATTAAACGTACATAAAAGGAAATACAAAA
>JAIUZE010013373.1:0-10511 GCA_022085475.1 Heliosperma pusillum
GTGTCTTCCCCGAGTCTGTCTATAATCTGATTCTTACAGTTTTGTACTTCATGCGCCTATAGCTTTATATATTGAAATGCTTATTTATACTTCTCGTAATTCACACACACACACACACACAGACACACACACACACACACACACACACACACACACACACACACACACACACACACACACACACACACACACACACACACACACACACACACACACACACACACACACACACACACACACACACACACACACACACCCACACACACACACACACACACACACACACACACACACACACACACATATATATATATATATATATATATATATATATATATATATATATATATATGTATGCTTCTACTTGTCTATTACCTTTTAAGTATGTTATTTGTGATATGGCTGGGAGAACCCGGAGTTACTCCCCATTGACTGTGGCGTTCGTGTTTCATGAATGTACAGGTTGCTTGGCTGGATCTTTGCTTGTTTTTGGGTGAGGGTGTGAGCTAGCGAGCGTTGGACTTGACGATTCACCCATAGACGTTCTTATCTAGTTTACTAAACAACTTTTATGTTTGATAACGTTTTGACAGACTACGTCTCTTTGTAGTATGTTATACTTTAGTTTGTATTTATTTGACATACCTCGTACTCTTCTTTGGGCATGTAAAAAGGTTTCAAAAATATCGTTTTTTCCGCTATATAAATTGCATGCTTGTTATATTTTATTTCCGCTATCGCGAGGGTTGTCACAATTTAACTTATGTGCACGTGTACTGTAATATCATGTAACTATATTTCATTTTATCTAATTATCTAACCATTGTAATATAAGTAAATACTCCAACTGTCTCAGTCATTTGTTATCTATTCGTTTTGGCACAAAAACCAAGAAAATGAGAAAAAGAAAGGAAAAATAATGATAAAAAATAGTGTTTTCTCACAAACCCGCTTGCCCACTTATACAGTCCACTTGTTCAAACTTACTAAATATTGAAATAATAATAATTGAATGATACACCCCAAAAAGAAAATAGATAACAATTGAGCGGGACAGAGGGAGTAACTTTTTAGATTTGTTAATTTCAATTTAAATCCATATTATTACGTTTAATCTAACATCATACTCCCTCCTTCCAGGTCAATTGTTGTTCTATTTCTTTTTTGGCTGTCTCAGTCAATTTTTGTCATTTCTATATTAGGAAAGTTTTCTATGGGTAACTTGACTCCCCAATGGGACTATTATCCACTTTTTATCAACTAAGTATAACAAAAAAAACTGAGCTCCTACTCTTTCCTTGGTCATTATGCCAAAAAAAAAGAACAATAATTGAACGAAACGAGGGAGCATATGTTTTTGTTTTATATTCTACATTTGACCTTTGCTCAAAGATGAAGACAATACAGAGGAAAGAATAAACATCAAATAAGTTAAAAAGTTTTTACATGTCAAATACACATGTTTTGTCACGTCCACCTCAAAAAGACCCAAAAGTTTATAAGCAACACTTTATGAGTTCAATTTTTCTATCTATTATTAAGACAACGACCAAAATTCATGCATTTAATTATGTTTATTATAAGTAGGAAAGCTGTGTGCTACGCATGTGGCATCCAACTCTTTTCAACTATAATATATTCGTAAGCTAAAGCGATTAAGGTTCAAAATAAAACACAACACTTTATTTAAAGGTAGTTTATATAAGTTCAAATTCTTTACATTTATTACGTATATATAAACGTTGTAACATCACAATATATATATATATATATATATATATATATATATATATATATATGAGAGTTCTGCTACTAACAAGCATTAACTCATTCTCCATCATGATTGATAGGTATCACATGGTCTTAAATTCTTTGAGGCTATTTTACTTTGCTCAAGTAAAGTATACATGTGTTATAATACTTGCTTAGTAGTTATAAGTAAGCACTTTAAAACTTTGCGTACAATAAATAAAAAAAAATCTTGTGAGAGTCATCTTGTTGTGTAGGGCTTGTAAGTTTTGAAATTTTTTCGAAAAACTTCAGTCTTGAGAAGGCTTCCAACACTACAGAGGTGAATGTATGCATGCTCGAAGCTCCTTGTCCGCCACAACATGGATACCAAACTCTGCAGGGGATAGCCTAGCCTGGTTAAGTATATTATTTAATATTTACTTAGGTTGGTCTCCTTGTTGTTGCATGGTGTTTCCATCAAACATGACAAAGAAATATTATTCGTTACTTGCTGAAAACATCTTAGGTCATGTATATGAAGTAGAGAAATTTACATATTACACGAGTGTATACATGATCCAGATAAAATATTCACTTATAAATAGAATTCAACTCATGTGTTGTTAAATAATGCATTGTAATGCTGTGAAACAACCCCCCCCCCTATCGCTTTGTGGGGATTCGACAGTGCATATCGACCCGTGGTTTAACCCGGATCAAATTAAGGTTGATAGGAGTTGCCACCAAGTTTTGTTGGAACTTGGAACCATGCATGAAAATCCACTTTGTATCTTTCATCGAAAAACACAAAACAAACTGATTTCAAGTGATTAAAGTTTAGGGATTTGAACTCTAAATCACTCGATTGAATGATTCTCGTGACCAAATGGATTCGTACATCCAAAAACTATTGATTTTGAGTAAGGGGTGAATATACATGTTAGGAAGCCCATTAATAGACACGCAACCCCGCCCGTTTCGATAACGACATCTACTAATCAAGTAATGGTATTCAAAGAAATGCTTAGCTACGACGATTATGAAATGAAAACATCGTATTACAAATAAAAATCTAATTAAGCATCTGAATCCCGTTCTAAGTGGTTTAATGCATGTTTGGCTTCGTCAAAGTTGCTTTAGCATGTGATTTTATTTATTGAAACATAAAATAAACAAATGAACTAATCTATTATAAATCAGGCATCTCTTCACGAAACCGACTCAAAATAATGATTAAAGATTAAAATTCGATTCTATTTACAAATGAACTAAAAAATAAAACGAAAGACGCCACTGAGAGTGGTTACTCGATTGAGTAACACTGTCTCAATCTTGGTCAAGACAGCTCTGTCTCGGTCAATGGGTCGAGACAACTCTGTCTCGAGCGAGACATCTTCGTTTCGAGCGAAATAGCTTCAACATCAGTGGAAACTCGATCAAGTACTGCTGATACTCAGTCGAGTGACCCTCGATTGGATCAAGTATAGAGCTACTCGATCGAGTGAGCTTAGGAAGTTGGATCTTTCCTACGACTTTGAGAGGTTACTCGGTCGAGTAGTCGCTCGACTCGATCGAGCACCTTACCAACTCGATCGAGTGACACTACGACGACATGACTCAATAATACCTTGTCTATGCATGAGGATCGTCACCAGGGCCCACCATGCATAAGACTCAACTTTTATTAAAGACGTATACAAAATAAATTAAAAAGATGCACAATAAAAATACAATGTAAATACGATACCGGATATACAATATGATAAAATAAATAAATAACTAAGTTAATATATTTAATAAGGTTGGAATAAATTAGATACAATTTATTTTATAAGTCGATCAAATCTATTGGAATCGTTCACATATCCTAATTTATCAAATAGGATCAATGAATCGATTATAAAGGTGTAAAAAAACGAAAAAAGTGATTGATAAACCGAGTGTCACTCGGTTCAAAAGAGTTGTTTTGAAAATCGGTATTAATCCAATTATGTCATCGAATGTATGTAGATAGGTGCTAAGCATGAACATCTACATGAATCAAGAAGGCGAGAGAAAGATGGTTAAGTTAATTACAATGGAATTTTTATAAGTTATTTACAAATTAAGTTGTTTAAACCTAATGTCTAATTAATTACATTAATTGAATAATTAACGCAAGTTTATACGAAGTAGTGTTCATAAAAGAAGGGACTTAGTCCAATATTTAAATTTAGACACTAGCTTCCTTCTTCTTTGGTCATTTAATATTATCGTCGAATTAATCTACGTTATATTTTGTCATTAATTAAAACAAGTTAATTAAATTATATACGTTAGAAATTGTATTGTACAAAAAGTCGAGTAAAACAAAATGAAAAGAACGATTCGATTTATTAAATAAATTGTCAACTTTTAAATGTAGGGATATGTAAACGGCTGAGGGTGTGACAACCCTCGCGAATGCCGAAATAAAACATAACAAGCATGTGATTTAAATAGCGAAAAATACGATGTTTTTAAAACTTTTTACATGCTAAGATAAAATACGAGGTGTGTCAAATATTACAAACCAAAGTATAAAATATTACAAGAGACGTAGTCTCTCAAAATGTTATCTTACAACAAAGTTATTAGCAACTAGCTAAAAATCGTCTAGAGGTGTTTCATCCAGGCCAACGCCCGCTAGCTCACACCTGAACCCAAAATACCACAAGCAAAAAGCCATCCAATCAAGCAACCTGTTCATCCATGAAAAACATGAACGCCACAATCAGTGGGGAGTAACTCCGGGTTCTCCCAGCCATATCACATCAAACGTACATAAACGGAAATACAAAAGTAGAAGCATGCATATATAGATATACATGTGAAATACGATAAGAATAAATAGGCATTTCGATATATAAGGTATCGGTACATGAAGTGCAAATCCGTAACCATCATGCTATAGATAGACTCGGGGATAAACACTCTTAGGCAACCATATACTCACACTAGGGCTTGCATCTCACCGTTAGCGGCATAAGTTTGATAAGATTGAGACTCGAAGATTGAGACTCGACAAACAAACCATGCCATTCAAACGTACAATACGATGACGACATCTCTCACGGTAAATGCCACGCACTAGCACCGTGTACATCCAAGAATGATTAAAAGACATCCACGGGATAACATTTTCATGAACGCATACACGATGCTACATGTCGTATATGTAGACTAATTTCCTCCTGATAGGACGACGATATAAATACCCGGTCCTAGTCTAAACCTGGCCAGACTCTCGGAATAAACCATTTTCCGATTCGACAAGCAATAATATTTCGCATCTAAGACTCGGTCAATCATAGACGCCGAGTACTTCAAATTCGGTCGACATTCACGAAAGAGGCGGAAAAGAGCACAAGCCTTATAACAAGCGGTACGCTACATGCAAATGACACTACCTCGCAAGTATACAACATTTGACGGCCGGGTCGATAAACGCAAAGCGTTCGCCTCCCAACAACGTCGTCATATGCCCACTAACACATGCAATTAAGCAGTAAGAAAACACTCCCCGTTCCGACATTCCAGCCTTACGAACGTGGAGGTAGCCAAGGGAATGAGAGTACAAAGCACATAGAAAATTAGTGCGCAAACCGTAGCATTTGTAAAACACTCAAAGGGGGACATAACAAAAACCGTCACCAACATGAGAATAGGGAATTATATAAATTTAACTATGATAAAAATTAATCAATACATGATACATAAGCATTAGACTTAGTTTATGAAGTATAATAAATAAGAAACATAGATCCCCTCTCCAAACAACATGTTTGGAAACCAACTAAAACAAGGATCCACTTCAAACGGTCATAACTAAAGTTCTAGACATTCAAATGCATAAATTCCAAATGAAGGTGTTAACTTATCCTCTTACAGTTCCAACGGTAGGTCGCAAGCCAAAAACAAACAAGTAACGAAGGAGATATGATCATTTTACGAAAAGGGGTCAGTGCAGTGAAACTGCAGTCGACTTTGGGAAAAACTGGCAGCATGAAACGCTGCCAGCGCTAGGGAACGCTGCCAGCGTCCCACGACGCTGCCAGCATCTATGGACGCTGCCAGCGTCCTGGTCTCAGGCACGCGATCCTTCAATCCGTCTTGTTATCAACATATCGAATATAAATATCCGTCTATGGACTCTCGTACATATCGAATATATGTAATGTACTAATTAACTGTATCGTATACAAATAATTAGTTACTATTTGGATTTCATCCTTTAGTTGTGACCGAAAGGGATCAGTTGATCACCGCCGTCAAACGACAATAACGTCAAACTCTAGTCAGCCAACCGTTATTGATTTACGTTAATCAACTGACTAATCATATATATAGTCAATAAATATCCCAATTATATTCCTTAATAAGATTTATCATGTGACGCACTATTGTGGAGGACACCTACTCCAACAATCTCCCACTTGTCTGACACAATTGTGCGTCACCGATTCTCTTGTCTCTTTATCACATCTCCCACTCAACGCAAGGTGTCTTTCAGGTCGCACTTGCGATTGACAATATCTAGAGTGGTTTTCTCGATAGGGAGAGTAATTGTCTGACCGGAAAATCTACCATAGATCTCTTTCCGAGCGTGGCCACGCATTTACAGTAACTTCTCCTCGAGTGGCCTAAAGATGTTTTTTTTACCCAACGTGGGTGGACAATTCCTGTTGATCCATCTACTCTGTATGATGCAGATCACCATGATCCAGAAGAAGTCCATCGGCCTCCTTTTACGGCACGACCTAGAACATCAACCAAAACCAATCGGAAACTGCACCGACTCAGATAGACGGTCGCCAGTCAAAAGAATCGACTTATAGGAATAAGATAGAAGACCCTGCCACGACCAGGCATCAAATATTGATTTAAGGGTCTCTATCATGTCACTGTCCGACAGAGTGTCATACAATCTGTCTATGTAAACGACCAGTCATCTCCATGACCCCATGGTGCTGAACCAACCATCGATCGACTTACAAGCTAGTCATTTCGAGACGTCACCTCATTGAGTGACTAGGGACAAAATACTAAGTTCATCCTGTTCACTTGAATTGGGTTCAACCTTTCTTTCAACCAATTCGGATAAACAAAGTATTAAAATTTAGTCAAACTAAATAAAGGAGTTTTTAATGAAACTCTAACAGTGAATGAGATTATCAAATATTTGGAAAAATTGATACGCTATCAATAATTTCATATCTTATAATCTTTAGCAATTCAGGTACATATTTCAATCCCCATTAAAATGACATGACTATCATGTTCAGCTTGCAAAAAGCATGGCTAGTGGATTAGCAATACTTGCATCTATCCCATCGTTTTGATTGCTATTTCTCTTTGTCTATGTAATCTCATATTACATAAAACTTTCTGAGTACGTGTCTAGGTTTGAATCTAGACTTAGGACTCTTGGCTTAAAGGTAGCTCCCACTGTTTTACCAGTATAATGGGATAGGATATACAGCTATATGAACTATTTCTAGTCCCTCCAATACTGTCGAATCCAAGCTATTTTCATATGCATCATCATATGACGCAATGTACTCCATTTCCGTTGTGAAATCCGCAATGATAAACTGCCTGGAACATTTCCAGCGGATACATGACATTTATATTTTAAAATGTCACTCCTTCTTGGAACCTTTCCAATAGTCTTTTCTGCTTGGAACTCTTCCAACAGATAAATCTTCTATAAAACACAGCCAGCTCGTGACTTCAAATCACTTTGACCAGTTTGGAAACTGAAGTCTGTGTAACCCTTACACGCAACTCATTTTAAACTCCAAACACATGGAACATATCTTTTAGTCCTTCGCAAGTACTAAGGATGTTCTTTATGGCTATCAAGTGACTCTCACTTGGATTTGATTGCAAATGATTCGTCATACTCAAAACATGCGAAATATCAGATTCAGTATACATCACAGCGTATATAATTGATCCCGCAGCGGAAGCAAAAGGAATCAATTATGATGTGTTCAACTTCCTTGAACTAGTCAAATATCTTATCAATATAAGAATTTTGACTCAATGCTAATATCCTTTTAGATTTATCTCCATAAATCCAGATATCTAAAAGAAGTATTCTACTTTTCCAAAATCTTCCATCATCTAAAATGATCAATATGTCTCCACATATAAGACTAATGCACACCACATTACTCCCACTAAACTTCATGTATAAACATAATTCCTCGAGATATCGAGAAATATTTTGCAACATGATTGACACACTAATTCCAACTCTTTTGTGCTTACTTAAGACATACTCTTAAGCTTGCAAATTAACTTAGGATAATTAGGATCTACGAACCCACAGGTGAATATAAAATATACTACCTCTTCTAGAATCGTATTCAAGAAGGTGGTTCTTGGGATCCAGTTGACATCATACTATTATGATATGCTGTAATCGCTAAGTATATTCGAATGGATCAAAGAAATAAGGTTGGTTCAAAACTCTTTGCCTACCAATTTATCTTTGAAAACATTTTAATGTTCATCCATGCAAATTTCGATCTTAAAAATCAATTTACATTGAAGAGGTCGTACTTCTTCAAGTAAAATTACCAGGTCACATACCTGACCATTATGCATGGAGGCCATCATTAAAAATCGCATGACTCTAAGCCATAGCAAGACGTTGGGACTAAAAACAGTCTTTTATAAGTCACATATTTCATCACTATTAAGGAGTGATAAAATTACACCTGACCTCCTAGGTTCCGAAGAAACAACTACTGAACAAGCAATGAGGAAAACCTTTTCCGGACCATGTGCTCAGTTTGTGGCTCTTGAAACATTTTCTCTCACTCTGTCTTATCAAGAAATAATCGTATTTTTATTGAAAGACAGCATCACAAGTCACAAACGCTTTGTTCTCGTGGTCAATGTGGGATTATTGAGCACTTGTTTCATTCAAATAACTTATAAATTAGGTACGCTACCTACCCATATCGTATATGGAATGAAATCATACTGTTTTAAATGTGTTTTAATATGGTGGGAAAAGAAATAGCAGACAAAAATATTAAGATCCCAAGGTTAGTCAAATGGCTCATTTTGACTTGATAAAGACAAAACCATATCGTATAAGGTTCTGTTTCTCTATTCAACAACACCTTATCTAATAATGTGTGTTAGAGAAGTTAACTTGTGAAACCATTTCACAATACTTTTGGTGAAAATCAAAGTCAATACTTAGATATTTATAGTTACGATTTAGTCGTAAGTCCTTGATCTAATGCTCTAGTGGTTAACTACTTCTCATTGAAGCTCTTTGAACTTTTCAAAGATTTCTCTTAGCACCTCATTAAGTAGAATCAAACATAATATCTACTTAAATCGTCGGTAAATCAAGTGAAGTAATCATTACCATCTCTGGTTGTGTTTGTTTATTGGACCACACGTATTCTTGTGTAATGGGGCCAATAATTTACTAGTTCGATTTCCTTTTCAACAAAAGGGCACGAATCATCTTGCCTTGAATGCAAGATTCGCACACACCATAAGATTCAAAATCAGATGGGTTAGGGATAGTTGTTAATACTAGCCTCTTAATGTGCTACACAATCCAGAGTTAAGATTAGACATAGGTCACCAATTTTGAGCCTTTTTCAATCTATATGACAAGTAATTACTAGTTTAGGTCAAGAATATAATTACCTTTGATTGGTATGGGATAACCATTAACCAAGTATAGGCATAAAAAGATACAACGCTTGTTCTATTCACAAAAGTGAAACACTTGTGTCGTACACTAAAGTGGATACTATATTCTTTATTTAGAGGTCATAAATATAATAACGTTTATTAAAGTATACCTCTAAATCCGAAACTAGATTGATCACATTATAACTTTTATATGTCTCTATAGAAATAAAACATACAATAGTTATATTTCCCTTGTAGGTCGACATTTAATCATGGTTAGTCGTCGTACGAATCATTATTATATGCATTGAATACATTGATGAAAACCATAATGGGTATCTAATACCCAAAAATTGCATTTAGCAAAATAAATGTCGATCATATAGATATTATGGGTGAAAATAGTACACCCAATTTCTAACTCGTTAGAAAACTTGGGGCAGATTCTTTTCTTGTGTCCTTCACTGTAAAATAGAATCGTCAAAAGTTGGGTTCGACACCTTGCTTGGGTTTTGACTTTACTATCCAAAATAGTCTTGCCTTTTTCCCTTGCCTTGTGTCAAAGTCGAGCCAACCTACTCTTGAACCTCGTCTTAACAATTAAGAATATAAACATCATTCTTAGTGCTCCCACTTACTTTCATGAATCTCTACTTAGACAAGTATATTGGAATTATTGTGAAGACTATTCTTCATTTCATTCATGGTTTTACCTTCAAAAGGATAAACCTTTCATGAAGTGATTACGGTATTTGGTTGTTCACGATTTCAAATAAATCGATTAACCTAGTCATCCCAACTGATTTGGCCTCTTTTGAGGTAAGCCTCGATAAGGAGTATAATGACGTCATACCAAAATACAAATATTTTCTTTGGAGCAAAAATATGATGTACCATTGTTATGAGAAGACGTCACTAAAAATCAAAACGTTTTTGACTAAGTGTGACTTATTCATTTACTCTTCATAAGAGACATTTGCAATGGTGAATATGAAGATCAAAAGATAAAATTCATTTTGTCTTTAGCTACGGTGGTTTAAACGGAGATCGCAATCAAAATGCTACCGTATAAAATAATGGAAACCTTTTCC
>JAIUZE010013374.1:0-42576 GCA_022085475.1 Heliosperma pusillum
AACAAATAACTAACATATAACCTAGCATATGAAAGCTATCATGTGAATCCGATAATAAAATATAACTCGAGGTAGGGAAGCTGGTATGCTGGCTCAGCGGTTACCATGTAACATGGCCCTGATACACTCAACCCTAATCAACACGTAATCATGTGAATCAGTTAACAACCGTTAATCCAAACTCTATCAATCCTAGCCGGCTTGCATCTCACCTTCTAGAACTCATAGAATCATACATACATGAAAGACTAATACTTCTACAAACAGGCATAAGTTCTTAGCCCAGTCAATAGTCGACTTCTGTAACTCGAGGCTATACCACAAGGTAGGGAAACATCCTAGTCCTAGACTGATCAGACCTAGCGACAACAGCTATTCCGCTCCCCGTCCCATGACATAACCGTCTATGAGAAACTCTACTAGGCGACCCCCTAACAGAGATTGCTGTACTTAAGCTGGCTCCATTCCCAAAGTGGAAGCAATTAGGCAGCCATGCCCCGACTTGGATATAAACACACCAAGCCGGGACACAAAAGCTATCAAGCTGTGAACTCCATATGCTCGTTAAAGATAGTAAGGCCTATCAATGTCATGGTCCAAGATACTCATTTAGAATTAGAATGGTCAAGACGCCATATACTCATAATTCTCCTATGGGTACTTAGTCACGACACCAACCATATTAATTAAACAGTCACAGGGAAAACATTCTATTTCATGGACTATTCTGCATATCAATAATAATCAAATATCATATCGCCTCATATCTACTAAGGCTAATTCATAATTAAATACAACCTCACTTGAAGACAAATCCCCGACCCGAGTCCCGCGACGGGGCATCAGTCAAATCGGGGCTGACTAGATCTTAGTTTTACCAAACCCGTTGGATCAAACCGGCTAGAAGCAGAGTCTTTATCACATAGACATAAAATCAACATAGTCATTACATGTTATTTTATTACTACTTCTAACATGTGAAATATCATATTATACCCAAAACCCGCTTGACTTAAATGATTTCAACGTAAACTAATCTCGTATTATAATTTCTAACATGTGAGAAATAATAATTTTATGAAAACCTTTTTAATTAAATATTTTACTTATTAATATTTCCCACTGGCTAAATATTACAAAATACGATAAAAATGACGATAACTCAAAAACCGACACGAGTCCCAAGGTGGGACCCACGGGCTGAATTGGGCCGGACCCAATATGGGCCTGGATGGGCCCACGGGCTGTTTTGGCTGAAAAATGGCAGATTTTTATAACTTTCATTAAAACCGTTTCTTAATAATTCCCGCATGCTTTAACGTATTTAAAACCCGTCAAAACAACAACCAATCAATCAAACATCGACACAACCCAAAGACCAAAACCCGGACCCACCTTGACCAACCCAGACCGGGTCTGAACCGGCCTGGACCGGTCTGGTTTGGACCCGGTTCAACCCCTTCCCCACGGTTCACCAACAAACACCACCAAAATCATTTCCAACTTGTTTTAATCATCAAACAACCATTTTAACAATCTTCCACACAAAATCATAACTTATTAAAATCATCAAAATTTGTCAAGAACACTAAACTTGTTAAAATTTAATAAACAACTTAAAAATTATAACTTGTTAAAACTCATCAAAATTCATCAAGAACAACAAACTTGTTAAAATTTTCTAAACAACATAAAAATCATAACTTAGTAAAAATCATTAAAATCCTTCAAGAACACTAAATCATCATAAAATTTCCTACAACTTAAAAAATCATCAAGAACACTAAATCATCATAAAAATTCATACAATCATAAAATCATCAAGAATCATCAAACATCTCAAAAATTCCATACAACATAAAAATCATGAAACAACATAATAATTACTACTTAACATATTACTAACTAAAAATCCATAAATCATCAACATGAACCAAAATTAAAGATGAACCAAAATCCAAATAAATAAAACTAAAGGCTATATTACTAGCTAAAATCATAAATACTATAACATGAGCCAAAACTAAAGACTACAAAAACAAAACTAAGGCTATGTGACATTAATTCGTCGAGTAAATCGGAAATGTTACCTTAGCTAGCAAAATCCACTTAGCACAAAATATAAGAAAAATATAAATAAGAAAACCCTTCTACTAGTCTTCACCCAAAATATAAGAGTCTCCAAATTCGTCTTCAAACTCTTCTCCTATAAGAAATAACAAGAAAAACAATTATTAGAACTTAAACTTAATTTTCCATAATTAAATGTTGAAAACGATCTTGACGGAATTGAAAATAAACCGTACTAGAAGATGGAGAGCGAAGAGGAGATCCGAGAAATATAAATTAGGAAGGATTTAATTAAGAAATGAAGGATTTATGGAGGTTTTGCTCAAGAACGATGAAGAACGATTGATGAACGATGAAGAACGCGAAGAACGATTAAATAAAGTGAGGTTTTGATCTTATTTTGATTTGTTGTAAAATGAAAAGTTGTTTGTGAGTCATATGGGGTGGGGGTGTGCCGTGTGTTTATAGACACATAAAGGTGTCGAGTTTTGAAATTGTTGTTCCGTAATTGACTCGCGTTTAATAATTGTTTTACGGTAAACGATTAAATATTATTTACGATAAAGTGAATATCAAGATATTATGATATTAAAATGAAAAATAATGAAAATATCAAGGCTTAAGAGTGGGTAAGTGTGCCGTGTGGAATTGTGATTGTCGGGTCTGATTTCGAGCGTTTTGCGTAATTTTCGTTAATTGATCGATAAAGCGAATAGTGATATAGATATTATGATATTGTAATCAAAAGTAATCAAAATATCAAGGCTATTAGAGGACTTTAAGGAGCCGTGTGGTTTGAGGTGATTCGGGTCTGTTTTTGCTCGATTTGCGTAATCTCCGTTGACGGATCGATAAAGTAATTAAATATCTAGATATTTTGATTATTTTAATCAAAATAAATAAAATATCTAATGGTGAGTGGAAAGCGATGACAAGCGCGGGTGACTCATGCCAAAGTCGAGTTTCGATTTTGTTGCGCGCATTACGATGCGTCGGGAATAGTTAAATGACGTTCGATTAAAAACCGTAAAAGTTATTCTTTAAATTCCGAATAAATTCAAAATAATTATATTAAATTATGATAAATCCTAATAAATCTTAATAAAAATAAATCAAAAATATAATTTTTTTAAATAAAATTTCGGTCTTCAAAATCGCAAGACGAGTCGGGAAAAGTCAACGAAAGTCAAAATCGACTAAAAAGTCGGAAAAAGTCAAAATGGCTTAAAAGTTCAGAAAAGTTTAAGACGACTTAAAAATAAATAAAAAGTCAATGACGACTTTAAAAAGTCAAGGAAAAGTCAAAGACGGTTTAAAAGTCAAGAAAAGTCAAAGATGACCAAAAACGGTCTTTTCATGAAATCTCTCAAAAATTCCAAATACGAACGCGGAATTTCAAAATACGACTCGGAACAAAAATTCCTATATTAAAAACTTAAGTTCTACTGAAAAGTATCCATAAGCTATTGCTTAAGCAAATTGGGTACTTTTCGGGTTGTTACAGTTGCTCTAAGATTGAGAACATACTCGTAATTATCTCCGGATGAGCATCGACTTCGGCTCGGCTCATAACAAAGATAGAACCCTTAGGTTTGGCAATTGGAGGGGGCAACTTACGACCGGGGCAATCCTCATAACGGTGCCCACCCTTTTGGCAAAAGAAGCAAATATAAGGTCGGTTGGAACAAGATACACCGGGATGGTGTGGAAGTCTACAACGGTTGCAAAAGCGACCTTGAGCTTGAGCTTGAGGAGCATAAGGCCTATGAGCCACGTTAGAAGTAGCTCGGGGAATGAAAGGAGCGGGAGCTCTTGTATTTGCATTAGAGGGAGGATTGAATCTCCTCTTGTTGGCATAAGAGTTGGAGGAAGACGGAGTAAACTGTCTCTTCCCAAAGAAATTAGGCCTAGGAGTGAAAGAAGGAGAGGGATTCATCATCTTAGCTTCATCCTTGATGGCCTTCATAGAGTTCTCGGCCCATAGAGCATCATCATATAAATCTCCAAAGGAAGTAGTATTCCTCCTCACTTTATTTTGAAGTAAAGCACTAAGCTTGTTGCGGTAGTAGAAAGCTCGGTCCTCGTCATCTTTGATAAGACTCGGAGCAAAGTGAGCAAGCTTGTTGAACTCCGTAGTGAAGTCTTTTGACGACAAGTTACCTTGCTTGAAGTCAATAAATTCCTTGAGCCTTTGCTGCTTGACCTCCTTAGGATAAAATCGACCTTCAGCTAGAGCTTTGAAACAAGCCCAATTGAAATCATCTTCAAGAGTAGCGGTGGCACTAGTAATAGCCCACCAATTATCAGCTTTCCCTTACAAGGAAGTGCTTTGGAATCCTTACCTTGTCCTCTTCACGGACTTGGTATAAATCAAATTGCTTCTCCATTTCTCGGAACCATTCCGATAGCTCGGTAGGGTCCGGCTCTCCACCGTAAGGTATAATCTTACTCCTAGCTATTTGGCTTGCAACCCAAGCGTAGCCTCCTTGGTGGTTATCTTCTCTACGAGGGGGAACTTGGTTGGCTTGAGCTAAAGCCGCATCTTGTTGATTCTTCAGCACATGCGTAAGAGCTTCTAGCATAACGTTCTCTACTACTCGAGGTCTAACCATCTTCATAAGAAACAAAAACAAAACGAGTTAATCCTAACACTTAGCATAAACAAATAGACTACCAAGTAAAGTCCTTAACTTCTACCCATCTCTCATTTATTATTTCAAGGTCAAGTAGTTTAAGTTTAGGGTTCACGTATGTGCGTCGGGAGCGTTTAAGCTCTGATACCAACTGTGACAACCCTCGCGAATGCGGAAATAAAACATAACAAGCATGTGATTTATATAGCGGAAAATACGATGTTTTTAAAACTTTTTACATGCAAATAGAAAGGTACAAGGAATGTCAATAATTACAAACCAAAGTATAAAATACTACAAGAGACGTAGTCTCTCAAAATGTTATCCAACAACAAAGTTATTAGCAACTAGCTAAAAATCGTCTAGAGGTGTTTCATCCAGGCCAACGCCCGCTAGCTCACACCCGAACCCAAAATACCACAAGCAAAAAGCCATCCTATCAAGCAACCTGTTCATCCATGAAAAACATGAACGCCACAGTCAGTGGAGAGTAACTCCGGGTTCTCCCAGCCATATCACGTTAAACGTACATAAACGAAAATACAAAAGTAGAAGCATGCATATATAATATACATGTGAAATACGATAAGAATAGATAGGCAATTCATTATATAAGGATATCGGTACATGAAGTACAAATCCGTAACCATCATACGATAGAAAGACTCGGGGAAGACACCCTTAGGAAACCATATACTCACTAGGGCTTGCATCTCACCGTTAGCGGCATAAGTTTGATAAGATTGAGATTCGACAAACAAACCATACCAAGTCATCCAAAGATCACGAATAAACCAATCATATGATCATCCAACCAAACGTACAATACGTTGACGACATCTCTCACGGTAAATGACACGCATTAGCACCGTGTCCCTGCAAGTATGATTAAAAGGCATCCACGGGATAAAACATTGCCCTGAACGCATACACGATGCTACATTTCGTATATGTAGACTAATTTCCTTTTGGTAGGACGACGATATAAATACCCGGTCCTAGTCTAAACCTGGCCAGACTCTCGGAATAAACCATTTTCCGATTCGACAAGCGATGACATTTCGCATCCAAGACTCGGTCAATCATAGACGTCGTGTACCCCAAATTCGGCCAACCTTCACGAAAGAGGCGGAAAAGAGCACAAGCCTCGTAACAAGCGGTACGCTACATGCAATGACACCACCTCGCAAGTATACAACATTTGACGGCCGGGTCGATCAATGCAAAGCGTTCGCCTCCCAACAACGTCGTCATATGCCCACTAACACATGCAATCAAGCAGTAAGGATACACTCCCCGTTCCGACATTCCAGCCTTACGAACGTGGAGGTAGCCAAGGGAATGAGAGTACAAAGTACATAATAAATAGTACTCAAACCGTAACATTTGTAAAACCGACTCAAAGTGGGACATATCAAGAACCGTCACAAAACATGCGATACAAGCGAAGGGATTATCATATATTCGAAACATTAATATTTAAAGTCAACTTTTAGAGTCAAACCCGGAAGTCAAGAAAAGTCAAAGTCAAACCCGAGACCCGAGAAATGGGAGTGGGTTTCAAACCAATCATCAATGCAAAAAGACCAATTCCAAAGGGTCAAGGAAGGTCAAGGCGGGACTAGAATTCAAAAGGTCAACGAAAGTCAAGGTGCTCAACAAAAGGGAGAAACTGGCAGCACGAAACGCTGCCAGCCCCAGGGAACGCTGCCGGCGTCCCACGATGCTGCCACCGTCCTGGTCTCAGGCACGAGTTTGTTCATTCTCCGTCTTGTAAAGCCATACAACAATCAACATTTATCATCACAAACCATCAATTCTCATATCAATTATCAACTAACAACAACCATCATCAACAACACAATTCCTATGATTTCTAAACTTATTCTAAATACGATTTCTAACGTAGAAAACACATAAAACACGTAAATGATATCGAGTAACCCTTCACCGTTACCTTTTCGCGTCTTCAATCCGTGTCGATGTCCTCTTCTATCAAGAAGTAGTCTTTGTCGGGGTCTTGGAGGTCACCACCTACAATTAGATAATAAAAGATGAATATAATTCACCTTGAGAAAGACGGATAAATTGAAAAGCGAGAAAGACGGTAATTTTATTACCAATACGGATAGAGGACGATGAGAGGGAAAGAATAAGACGAACTTAGGTGAATTTGAGCGAGAAATGAATGAGTAGTGACGATTCTAAGGTGGATCAAATATGGAGGTTAGGGATTTGGGGTTTACTTGGTGAGGAAGAAGATTGAATGTGAGGGAGTTAGGGTTATGAGGGAGTATATGAAGGAGTAAGTGGAAAACATAAGGGAAAAAGCCCATTACGCCTTTAGACGTAACTTACTCAAAATCTCACGTAAAGTCCGAAAACGAACTCGGAAATTCTAAACTAGACACGGGAAATTTAATTCTAAACTAAAACTAAATTTCGCTGAAAAGTATCCGTATAATATTTTTACTATAAAAATAGAGTACATTTGCGGGTGTTACAGTATACAAGTAGATTGATGATCGATCAAGTTTCATAGATCATGAGATATTGGATATCTATATCTATTGTGTGAGTATGTATTACTGAATACTTACTGGGCAGATCCGCATTGGGAGTTCTTTAGGTCTTTCTATTTGTCATAAGAACTTTCATTAACACTCTGGAGAAATTCCTCGACCTGAGTTCATTATTGTGACTCATGTGAAAATTGGTGTATTTTGACGTTGTCAAACGTCCGCCGTAAAAGGGGATTTTAAAGGCAATGATCGGGTCACCATGAATTGCATGGAGAAACGTAGTTGAGGAAGATGGGATTGTCCTCCCCTTGATTTTCAAAGGGGTTGTTCCCTCTAGGCCACTCGAGAAGTCGGGACTGTAAAATGGATGGCCGTGCTCAAGTGGATTAATAGTTAATCATTTGTCTTTAACAGTCTGACTCAGATTCGAGAAACATGTTTAGGCTTTATAAGGATGACGTTGGACTTACCTTATGTCTGAACGAGACATTAAGTGACAAAGGAATTCTAAATCATACACTTGTCGGATAAGTTAGAAAATGGTTTTGTTTATTCCGCCTTATTAGAGATCTATCTATTTTTCAATTAAATCATACAAATATTGCACTTGTCAACACCCTACCCCTAGGTATCACGTAGAAAAACACATTTTTTATGTTGCCTTTATGGGGAAAACATGCTAGCTTTTTGGTAATTGAGGAATTTATTTTCACTTTTTCCAATTGATTTGTGAGTAAATAAAAATTACTTTTCCTTTTCATATTAGGTGGGCCTGGCTAGTGGGTTAGCTTACTTTAGGGGACTTTCTAGAAAATTCTTCTTTTGTAAATAATTAAAAAATTGTAAATAAGAAGCTTATTTAAGGAAAATAATTTTTTTAAGAATAATTTTTCTAAATACGAAATTAGTTAATCTAAAAATACCCCAATTGAACCCAGTTCACTATAGATAGCGAACTACGTACTCGAACTACGAATTCGAACCGAACCATGTAACCTTGGTTGAGTCGTAAATTTTACATTTTAGTTTATATGGGTTTGTGATTTTGAGGTCATAGTAGATAATATTAAGTTGAAGTATTTCAAACTAGATGAAGCATTTGTTAGGTTGGATTGGATTACATGATTCTTTTTTTTTTCTCTTAAATTTCCTATCCCTTCCTCAAATCCTACGTCCGTTTCTATATGAACGCGAGTTCATTGCTGTTTGATTTGTTTCCAAATTGACTTTATAGGTGCAATATCATGACCAAAATACAAGCTATATATAAGTTCTCTTAAAATTATATTAAAAATAATATTACCGTTACGTTAGAGCCAAGAGATGTACAATTAATTAGACAGTAAATTAGTAAAGTAATCTGTAGATCCACCCCATATTGGCAGCCATAATCATCCCGATATAGTATAAAACAATAGTTTTTATATGGAGAAACGACAAAAATCTCAATCTACCCTGATTCCTCCCCCCAATTTCTTACTTGTTTTGAGTAGTATTCCGCCAACGTTCAAATATTTTCCAGCCCACCAGCATGTGACCCTCACATGACTCATTCTATAATTACCGAAACTACCCTTTACAACTTACCTTCCCAGAGTTCCCAGTGCAGAATGACAGACCCAGTGTCGTAATTTGAGGTGAAATACGCTCCATAATTTAAAAACGCAGGCGCCAAAGCCCTAAGAATATTTATCGACCCCGCGCACCTCTAATTTTGAGTACTCCCTATTAAATAATCAAAACACACCATTTCCACACATATATCAGTATATCACTCACTTATATCTCACCTGCCTTACCCTCTCTTTGTTTCTTACGGAAAATGCGGCAGCACATCGCGGCAGCAGCATCGCCATCTCCATCGACCCCGGCAACCCCGTACCTGGACGGTCCAACAAAGCGAGGGAAGAAGCGCGGCAGCTACAACTGCGGGAGGTGTGGTGTCCCTAAGAAGGGACACGTGTGCGACACCGCCACCACAACATCGCCGGCTACCCCGCGGCCTGTACCGGCGAGGCCCCAGCGGGCCCTCACATTCGATGACGCTGATTCTGCTGAGCTGGAGGCCGCGGCGGCGCTTATGGAGGTCGGGGGGCAGATGGTCGACGCCGGCGGAGGTTGGCCTGCTGGATGCTTGTTGGAGGTTATGAAGAGACTTCCGCCATTGGGATTGATTGCTGCTTCTGGTGTTTGTGTTGGTTGGAGAGATGTTGCTTCCCGTGTTTGGAAGGCCACTGAGGAACTCCGTCTTCGCCTTCCTCCTACCGCTACCGCTTCTCTCGGCTTTCTTGGATCTCTTTTGAAGAAGTGCCCTTCACTTCTTCGGATCTCTCTTACAATCCAAAGGTTTAATTGATTAGATCTACCAATTTCTTGATTCTCATACTACTCTTGCCGATGCTTTAGTATTTATGAAGGGGGTTTTAATTGGGGTTGTTGATTGTTTAAGCTGGTATTTTCTGATTGCTTTGCTGCTCTGAACTGAGTGATTAATGTTGTTTTGGTTTTCCATGACTTTTAATTTGGTTTTGCAATTTGAGATATACACTTTCTCTTCTCTTAACTGTTGTGTACTTGATTGCAGTGATGTTGATGCAACAATGCTGGCTTGTATTGCATTTTCGTGCCCAAACCTCGAGTCTTTGGAAATATTGATCTCAGAGTCATCAGTCAACCGGATAACTGGGTATAAACTCGAGTTCCCTTTTCTTATATTATAATGGCAAGTCAGGCGTGTATAGATAACTAACATGGTCTACTTAAAATTAGCAACAAAACCACCAACATTACCCCAATGCCTCGATGACTCCGGCAAATTGGCTAAGGGGGGTTGGATGTACGCAGCCTTACCTCTGTGTTAACACAAGAGGCTGTGTTCGACAAAGATGAAACTTGTGAGGTAAAGGCGAGTACCTGATATTGGACTTAAATAAAATCTAGGTTTTTGTATGAGAGAGGATTCTGGATATCTTTTTTTATCATTACTGTATTTTGATGGACATGTTACTGGGAGAGACTAATTAATAATGCCGGTGACATAAATTCGACTGTTAATCACCTAACAACTCATGTCCAGAACACTTTAAATCGCTCCAACAAGCTATGTATGGTAAGCTAGCACCTTAACGTACTTGATATTACAATAAAGAAAATCTGCAATTGTGCGAGTTTTGGTCCAAGAAGGGGTGTCAGACTCGCGATTGGGAGGTATATCCCCTTGCTTTGAATCTTATCCCATGCAAGTAATCAACTTCAAAATAGATATGGGTAGATCTCTAACTCAAAGCGCTTGATTTGTGGCTTTAATAATCCAAGATTAGTTGAGTTTGTGGTAAAAAGTGTGCCTCCTTAACCATAATAGCTTTAAAGTTGTCTGTCACCTTTAAATTAACCGGAGTTTTTGGTGTGCCTGGTTAAATTAACCATAATAGCTTTAAAGTTGCACTGGTTAATTTTTTTATTTATATCCAACATATATGTTGTGCTTTGAGCATTTGAACGGCCAATTAACTTTTAATGTGCCAGTATGTGCACAACTGATACAGTGATACGCGTTGCAGTTACGTGCTATGGTGCGCATATTTGGCATGTGTATCATGGCATATGACTTCAAATGTTTATATAACCTCAGCAGATGCTCTTAAGACCCTTCGAAATAGTTCTCAATCAATTCCACATGGTTATTCCAAAGGTTGGCGTAAGAGTGGTTATAACGTTTAAATTCGACCTTTTTAGACCTTAAATTCTTAGGTACATGCCATGTTGAGTTCTGTACTTTTGTGCCCTATGGTTGTATGGTTTAGTCGAACATTGGTGATTCCACACACCATTCCTACAGTTCATTAGAAGTCATATATGTCATACACCTACTATGTTCTTTAAGAAGAAATTAAATGTCATCCTCACGGCCAATGTGAACCCTTATTATGATGGTTGCGGACCACACTTGGTAGCCATAGGCGACCATGGGCGAACATGTCAGGCGAAGTTGAAGTACATGATACCAACTCATAAACCGTAGGATTACTTTTGTGCCATACGAAAGCACAATGATTTGGTGATGTTTTGACCCTATGTGCCCTTATCACATGTAGTGATGCAGGATTTTGAAGTTAATCAATGGAACAAATTACCATCACCATATATATGAAGTTAGAGTTATCGGATAAGTTGGTCACCTACCAAATCACAAATCAATTTGCACGAATTACATATTCAAAATTACAAATTTTTATTTGATTCCGACACCTTACCCTCTGAAGCCTAGAGTTTAAATTATAGTCTTCAATGTCTCCAACTATGCCTAGTTGAAAATAAGTCAAGGTTGATAACACATCTTAGGGTAGAAGCCTTGTTCAAGATCAGTTTTTTGCCAATATGGTATATTGAACCAACAGATTACCTCAAATCATGCTTTTCTACATCAACAACATCCCGTTACGTCCCCGTACCTTCGAGCGGTCGTAACCTGCTCTCGGAGTGTCCGATTGGGGCCCGTTTTTTTTTCAAATTTATTAGCTCCTCGAGATCTACGCATCTGCATCCTTAAGGTACAAAAAAAAGCAAACGGGAACAGCTAAGGAAGCTATCTAAATCATGAGCTATCTAAAGTGGTATGATTTCAAATTTCAGTTTCATCTTGGGTTAGCTGTAACTATTCTGTCGAACATAAGGAAGCTATCTAAAGTAGAGCAATTTCAAATGTTGCTAATAAAAGTTATCACATGCGTGAATATGAAGACTACATGTATAAAGAATAAATCTAGACTCTTTGAAATGTGCACAAATTCTATATATATAGGTAATACATGATTTACACATCCGTAATTTTCTAATCTTACTCTTAATTGCTTATGGACAACTAAATGAAGTGTTAGAGTAAAACAGGCTTGGACCATTATTTTTGCCGAAAATGTCCTATCACCATTTTGTAGTTTGTACATGACTCTGTTTTTCATATAGTGTGTTGTGACGCACTTGGTCGTTTAACTTACCGATGAACAAATTACACTGTTCATATATTTTGGCATGTGTATCACAATGTATGGCCTCAAATGTGGTAGCATCAGCTCATAAACAACCAGGTGTGATTGTGTCAAACAAATAGACACAATAAGATCACGTCAGCACCCCGATTTAGGCCCATTTTGTGTCAATAAGATGATTGTCTTAACTAAAAATCTATCTTCTCCATGATTCTTAGAAGTGGTATGGTTTGTCGACTCTGAAAATAATCACGGGTGAAGCGTGACTTTTTTGTCATACAATGACTGTAGGAAACCTCTTGTGAAGTTTAGATTGCATTCAAATCATGAGCGTTAATTTTCTTGCGAGTAATGAAGGGAACCTCTAGAGAGAATACAATGTACACTCAGGAAATGCACAAAAATATGTATAATAGAAAATCTAACCTGTACAACCGCATATCACTCATGATACTACTGTGTTTGCATGAATACTTAATGAATTGAGAGAAACAATTCATCTTTCTTCAATGCAAATAACGTACCAAGCAGTAGTTAACCTTCGTTATATTAGCATCGGTCATTAAGTGTGATGAGTAACATAGACAGCTATGTTCTTGGCATGAATGCATGATAACAGTTTTGGAGTAAAGCTCTCTTGGTTGAGAACAATATGCGATTAACCAAAATCTGCAGTGATATGAAGTTAGCAAGGTGTTTGCGAAAGCTAATAATCAGTATTAGTGTATTACTGACGAACTCTTTCTTGATGTCTTCTCTAAGTTCTGCTTTATATATTGTCTGATAACAGAAAACCTATTTCGCTGACATGTCTTGCCTAAGGTCTTCACATTTTCAAATAAGCTAACCATTTACACTGACCAACTCTTATAACTGTAGAGACGAGCTGGGTCGTTTTGTTGGTGATAGACGATGTCTTTCAAGTCTTAAGATGGAGTGCTGCTCTAGTATGGGATCAATTATAATATCTTCAGCTAGTCTTTCCACATTATGGCTCTCAGATCTTCACTCCTTTTCTAAGACGGTGATTACTCTTTCCCTTTCTGTGATAGAAGATATCTTATGTGCTGTATATTTGCTTATTTGAACTTCCCTTAATATTTTAGATTATCAATTGCCCAAATCTGAGGGAGGTGTCTTTGAATTTTGTGCGTCAAGAAGATGATGGTACTGACATCACATCCTTGGTGGATAATCTGGGAAGATATTGCCCAAGGCTGCAGAATATTCATATTGCATCACCTAAAATATCTCATTCTACCGTGCTTGCTCTTAGCGGTGCTAATCTGAAGTAAGTTCCTGCACCATTGCCTCCTTATTTTAAAGGCTAGAAGCAAACGTTGCATGGTGCACATGTTTTACTATGCAAAAACAAGGTTTTTTTGTTCCGATGGGGCAAAGATTTACTATTCTTGGTTTTAGACTATGATAGAACAAAACAAAATGACTCACTATATAGCTTTTATTCGTTGCAAATCACAATTTTATGGGTTATTGGAAACAATCTCCCTAGCCGCCTACCCAGCCATTGCGGAACCCCTTAAGGCACCGGGGTTAATATTGTTTTAAACAAGGGTTTATAAAATATAATCTTTGATGTTTTAATTTTCAGGGGATTGAGGATGCTCTCATTAGTATTGGGGTCGGGCATCACTGATGCATCTGTTGCTGCTATAGCTTACAGCTTCACAAAGTTAGAGTTGCTTGACTTGAGTGGGTATGCTACTATGTTTCCTCTTCAGTCTCTTCATCATCGACTAGCTGGATTAGGTTCTTTTATATGCGTGAAAATCTTATGTCTATCTCTTTGGTTCAGGTCCAGCATCAGCGACAGTGGCCTTGGAATCATATGTAACGTGTTATCTCGAACACTTACAAGACTTCTCGTTGCGCTTTGCCCTAATGTTACTTCAAGTAATTTCCTTCTCTTATATTTTCTTTGATGTTTTTTTCCCTCCAGTCCTTTATCTCAACCTTGTCTATTGCACTTTACAATGCTCCTCATCTCTGTGATTTATTCTGTGTGTGAGAATTAATACTGTCTTTGATTATTTGGAAGTGCCCCATTTACTTTATGCACAAGGATTAAGGTTGTGAGTGGGATGGAAATGGGGCAATTCAAAAGAATAGGCCGAAAATGGAATATGGAGCAATTCCTAAGAATTGGATGGAGGATGTTTTTTTATGCACACAAAAACTTGTATAGTTGTATGAGGCAGTCTTACATGTAAGAGCAACCCGTTAACCTTACAAGGAAATGAGAAACACTTAGTTTTCTTAGATGGTCGAGCATATGTGACCATCTCATAGTAGATTAATTGTTTCATGTATATGGAAAGTAACATGTTTTAATTGTTCATCTTGAACTATAATCAGGTGGTATTCAATTTGCTACGGCTCAACTACCTCATCTGGAACTAATGGACTGTGGAATGTCCATTTCTGATCCAAATAACGTCTCTGTGAATGAAAGTAAAGAGCACCAACTGCAGAAAAGCAGTAAATCTCATCACATCTACCAGAAGCTTATAGTCAAACATAGCCGACTGAAGAAACTTAGCCTCTGGGGTTGTTCTGGTTTAGATGTGAGTTTTTGTGACTCGCACAGATATGTTGTTTTCAGCTTCGCTTTTTTATACAATAGTGTAAAAGGGAGGAGAGTAGAAAGAAATGAATAATACTTCCATAGTTTTATTTATGTGAATTCATTTTTTATTCTTGCAATCTGATGTTTATAATGATGATGGGGAATTTTCACAGGCCCTGTACTTGAATTGTCCAGAGCTGGAAGACCTTAATTTAATTTCCTGCAGAAATTTGCATCCAGGTATGTTTCCTCGGGTAATCAGATTACCAATTGTTGCAACCTTTTTAGACAATAACTGGACCCTTGCTCTATTCAGGGAGGATAGTCCTCGAATGTCCGAGCTTAAAAAGAATTCATGCTGCAAATTGTGTGAAAACATTGCATGAAGTAGTCGAAAACCAGGTAAGAGCTCTGTTTGTTTCTACCTAAGTTTGCCTAATCGCCTCAACATAGATGTCTATTGAAATGCAAAATGGGTATTGATTCTTTAGTGTTGAACTTGTAAGGCAACTAAGCAAGTATAGAAAGTTGCAAGAAGGTTGCGAGTTCTATCAAATAAATTTGTATTTTCCAACTCCATCCATCTTTGTCTTCAATGAGTTTACTCGTTAAACTAGCTCACAATTGAAGTGAGATCTCCGTACAGGAATTGAAGTGCTGATGAATGTTAATTTGAGATCACTTTACTGACATTGTTGCAGGTTAATAATAATCAAACAGAGAGCCAGATACTAAGCAAGCGCATGGCTGATGGGTCTAAACGTGTTAGAGTTCCTCACATGCTCTTTCAGCTGGTGAGTCTTCTACGTTTAACACACCACACATTTAATTCTAGAAGTCATCATTGCTCAATTGATCCATGTGCTAATTCTTCAAATTGCTGTAACATTTGTGCTATCTCTGCCATGTTATACATACACTAGCATAACCTCAGTTCAACAGTCTCTGAAGGTTCATGCAAAGGGCAGGAAAAAGAAATTGATGTATGCAGCCTTATCTTGGTATCAATAAAACAAGACGGTTTCCAACTGTCCGATAATGAAAATTTCGGATTTAGATTGGATATCAAAGATCTAGGTTTCGATCCAACATAATCTGAACTTCAGCCAGACGATTCTCAATATCAGACAAGACACTTGTTCACCTTGTCATGAGCCAAACGAACGTAAAATTATCGGTGTCCCCAAGTTAGATGCACAAACTGTAAAACATATGCATTAGAGTCTAACTAATATAACATGGAACTGTCTGAGTTTTCCTTACAATAATCTCATTTTTTTGTTACTTGATTTCACCAAGTTTTGTTTTTCTTATTGATGCAGCCTTCTGATGTTACCAAACAAAGTGAAGTTCGAAAGCGAAGATGTATAGTATCTACCGGATGAATCCTCCAACTGTGAGAGTTTCATGTACATCACTGCAAAAAATTTGTATTTCATTGTGAGAACTGAGAATTACAACCCATTGTTTAAACTTCGGAACTATCAGGTCAACAGCCTCTCCCTAAATTTACTGAAGTACCCCTCTTTGCTATTTTAAAGTTGGGAGACTTTGAGAAACAGTTTCTTGAAAGTCACTTTACGTAGTTCATGGATTCAATGAAAACTGAATAAATCCCATGTCATTTCAGGTATCATTTGATTTAAACTCTTTTGTATTTTACACCTTTAGCAAACACATTCAATAATAAGAATAATTATACTTCGTTTTGAGTTTAAAACGTCATTTTCTTTTCCTCTGTTTGAGTTAATTAGACAAAGGGCTTTTTTGTTACTAGTTGTTGCACCGCGCCCTATGTCGGAAGTTTAGCAACGGGAAAGGAGATGGTCCATTGTGTATCTATAAATGGTGGACTGAGTGTAGTAGCCATTACACAATTGGGATAAATGCTTGTAAAAACGATGGTTTATACAATATAATCAGATGATATTCGTTAAATAGAACGCGGAATGAAAGTGCAAATGAAGCTTAAAGAGTGGTCTTTACACCTAATTTTGGTGTCCAAATTTCATTAAATTGTATTGAGAAACTAATTTAGGTGTATGATTGTATATTATTTTAGCATTAATTTGTTTATTTAAAAAATTCTATTTTGTTGGGTCACAAATTCACAATGGGTATAAAGACTTAAAGAGTAGCATAATTATGCTTGCGTTAATGGATTTTAAAAGGCATAGACACATGAAGTTTAATTAGTCCGATATAATTGTTACAATAGATACAGTTTTTCATGAGGGGTTTCTAATGATATGTAAGTACATATATAATCGCACACGATTCCACAATTCCGTCATTCATTTTAAAGCTCAAGTCAAGCAAAGTGTTGACCTTTAACGCTGAATTTAAAGTTGCATGTCACACAATTTTTAAAAACGCTTCGTCATAAATAACGCGGTAATAACTCAGAAGAAACTCATAGGGTGATCCCCACCTCGTCTTTTTGTGGTTTCCTCAATTTATCTGCTTCTTTAAAGGCCTCATTTTCAGCCTAACGTACAAATGAGAACACACAAATGAGAACAACAATATTCCCCTGTTGAAATAAAAGGGAGTTGGATGACTCATATTGTAACAAGTCTTAAGTTTTGTGTTATATCAGCACAAAGAGGTTTAACTCATAATAAAAATTAAAAATGTATTAACCGACTGTTCCTTCACAACATAAGAAGTATAGACAAATCAGCCAGTAGATTTGTTCTATTAGTTCATAGGCAGACCCAAGTAATATTAAATTTTAACTAATAGGAAATAGTTTCTATCAGTAAACATTAAAATATGCTAAGTAAATTACTAACGGAAATCACCTCTCTGTTGGCAAACATTTCATCAAAAACTTGCTTCGCGGACTCGGGGTCATCGTATATTAGAATGCTGGCTGCCAAAGATAGATTTTGCCTTCTGTTGCGATCAGGCATTCTCTCATGTTGCTTATGGACATCGTAAAAATTGTTCAAATAGGAAAAGATGGTTATTTAGAGAATAATGTGCAGTTATACCTAGATTGTCACTTCATGGAGTTGTCCACTTACCCCAACTCCCATCTTCCTATAAGTCAGGACTATGAGAACTTGAATCCATGTCAAAATTAACACAAATAAACCAGATTAACTGCACATTATTCTCTAAATGATGGTTAGCACTTGCATTAACCCCAACTCCCATCGCCTTTTTCTTGCTCACCCTATCAGGCAGTGCCATGGCACTTCAGACAGGAACTGCCCTTATAGGCCTTAGCTCTGGCTTCATATTTGCTGCTGCCGTTTCCATAACATCCGAAACATTTGGGCCTTCTAGTGTTGGGGTCAACCATAACATCTTGATCACCAATATTCCTATTGGGTCTCTGCTCTATGGTGTCCTAGCTGCTGTGGTCTATGACTCGAATTCTGGCTCTACCCACAAAATCTCAATGGTTACTGACATTGTAATTTGTATGGGAAGGCAATGCTATTATTGGACCTTCATGTGGTGGGGATGCCTATCAGTTCTTGGGGTTGTTTCAAGCATCTTGTTGTTCTTACGGACTAGGCATGATTATCAACGGTTTGAGCACGATAGAATTACATCCTTACTTGATTAAGAAAAACTGATTTGTGTTTATAGGGTTGTACAGGAAAAATATTACATATTTTTTGTGTTTTTATATATACCCGTGCAACTTTGCACTGGTTCTAAACATTTATTTGATATAGTGGCCAAATAAACTTTTGTGCATTGTTTATGAATTGTTTTGATAGACCAAATGGAACTTCGAAGATGATGCGATGCGTCAGAAAGTTCTAAGTATCGTGGGCGTGCGTTTTAGGTTGTTTAAGACAACCTTGACTTTTTTTTTGTCTATAAAAATAGAAAACAAAGGAGAGAAGAGCCTTTAGATGATCCTTTGCCTCTTTATAAAGGAATAACACCAGATGATTGGAAGGAGTTTGTGAAGCAGCGTATGGATGAAAAATTTAAGGTGATTTCTTTTAATGTTTGTTAATAATATTCAACTATCTCTTTTTTTCAAGTTTATTTCTTAAAATATCTTATATAATTAAATTGCAGGAAAAAAGTAGAAAGGCACAAGAATCCCAAAAGCATAACTTGCATCCACATTATATGGGTAGAGCTGGATATATCGGTAAGATGGAGGGTTGGTATCAAGAAGAATTAAATGATGCCTTAACTGATGACATTGATGCAGATCCCGCAGTTATCTAGGAAACTGTTAGGCAACGCCTTGAGGATAGGGGTTATTTGTGGATCAAAGGACATACCCCTTCATCCAAGGACGTTTTGTCGCATACGGAAGAGTTGATAAGTGAAATAGTACGAATAATAACTTATTTGCTAGTTTCTTTTTTAACAAAATTCATGTCATAATTGGTTTTCGTCTAAAATATTAAGCTTTTTGTCATATGAACAGAATTATTGGGATGAGATGAAGAAACGAGGGGAGTTTGTTCCTTCTGAAAGAGAACATGTGTTGGTTAAGGCAACGGGGAAATTTGACCGACCTGGATTTACAAGAGGAGTTGGAGGCTCTGTTGGTTTTACTAGCTTTTTTGGAAAATCAAATAATTCGGGAGCTAATAAGAAGTTGTATACGGAAGATGATTTTCGGTTGTTTAAGGAAGCGGTGAAAAAAGAGGCAATGGTTGACGTACAAAGCTTGGTAAAACAACATGTGTCAGAAATTTTAAAGGATCATCTCCAATCGAAGTCGTCAAATGACATCGAAATTACAAAGACTAAAGATGTCTCCTCCTCTCAGGTTCAGAACAGTTGTCATTCTACCAAGCTTGATGATCACTTTCTTGAGTTAGAGGTATGTATAATTTGTATGACTATCTTATATTACTAGCTTTTTAGTTAAAATTTTACATTTTCCTTTTATTTATTCTTGCAGGGTCCCGTCCCATGTCGGCTGGCTGTGTTTGTTGCTGAGTCAAAAATCGTTGTCGCCGAGGGAACAGTATGGCCATGGGTAGAAGGTAAGATGGTGCACAACACACCATTGACTTGTCAAAATCTTCACGTATCCATTGATCATGTCATAGATGTGAATGCACTACTTCCAATTCCGTGGGATGAACATGAAAGGGTTGGTGAGGTTATCGGAAGCTTTGCACAATGGCCTAAATCATTGGTTTTGTTAGGAACTAACGAGGTAATAATAAAATGTACATGTAATTTATTTGCAATTATATTTTCAACTAAAAAAAAAACTAGTTAAGTGTTGTATTAACTCTATGCTAGGATGATCCTATGGCTAGAGATGAGGGTCAACATGTTACTCCTAAAGAGACGGCTAAACCCACTTCAGAAAAAATGCATACGTCTGCTAGAAAGAAGGTTCAAGAGGTCGTTGATCAGGAGGTAATGAGCCACTTACTGGTTTGATTTTTAGATGTTTTTGTTATTATTTATTCTTATTTGGTTCTTAAAACATAAAATTATTAGGTGATGTCAACAAAAAAACAAAAAGGCCCTCTAAATAAGGACGAGTTAAGCCATTTGGATGTGCATTGTCAGAGATTGGAAGACATGATATGTTCTGCTTATTCCGGAGGATATTCATTGTTTACTATAGAGATTAGTAACTTAGTGTATTCTTACGAAAGCCCGATTAAGCTGATAATCATGTTTGATGATATTAGGGAGATTTTCATATATGAATGGTTAAATATATCGATACTTCAACTTTGGGGAAGGTATTATTTTTCTCATAATATTTCAATTGCGTATTTCTTTATAAATGTCTGTATATACATTTATATACTTATAAATTTTATTCTCACAAAATTGTAGCTTCTTATATGAATATGGCACACAATGTGGAGTGACGAAAGAACTAGTAGGATTTTTGTGTCCCGATAGACTTTGCACATATATGCAATCTTCTGTTGAGATGGAGAGATACTTAACTGCAGCTTTAAAGAAGCAACAAGATAAGAGATATGTGATCGGTGCTTTTTATGAGTCGTGAGTATTAAATTCTTTTCCTGCATTTTATCAGTTAGATGACTAAATCAAAGAATTTATAAGTTTGTTATTTTATATAGCTCGCATTGGATGTTGGTTGTATTTTATCTTCGAGATAATATTGCATATATTTTTGACTCGGATCAAGCGACAAAGAAGAAATGGGAGATAAAAAGTTGCTTATCATTGTAAGTTCAATTGCTAACAACATCAAATTATAGTCATTTATTTATGTATGAATGATAGGTAATATGATTACTTTTCATGTATAACATTTTAGGGTTTGGAAAAGGTATTCTTTTAGGGCTGGAACGCGCAATATGTCAAAAAACAACGAGCTTCAAATAAAAATGATCGAGGTATGAAGTTGTCTTTCTTAACAATTCAATTACGCCGCTCTTACCAGCCTACCCCATGTATTTATATATTTTGTTCATGCATTTTGATTCATCTAGAAAATGTTTGATTTTGGTGTTATGTGATCTTTGTCCAATCTTCCATTTTGCACGTTGAAGATTGATTCGGAGAATAATCAAAATGATAGTTTGACACTATACTTGTTTAATTGATTAAATAACGGGGCTTACTAAGTCACTTTATTTAATTTATTATTACCTTGTGATTGTAGCGTATATATTTGAGCTTATAGTCTTTACTTAACTATTAAATTTGTAAAAATATAGTGCCCTCAACAGCCAGGAAGTTATGAGTGTGGTTATTATGTTATGAAGTGGATGTATGATATTACCTTACACTACGCATCATCAGAGGACGACATAGAAAAGGTATATCGATTTCTTAATATGTAATGAAGTTGTTTGAATTTGTGTACAAATATATTTTTATTTAATTTTTTTTAAGTGCCTACCTCTTCTAAAATTGCGTTCACTCCCTGATTATCGTCCGTTTTTATGTAGTGCGTTTCAGGTACGGAAATGAACACTGAACTAATGAATGAGGTTCGAGAACTGTGGTCACTTTATTGTGTAAAGAACATCTAATGTATGTAATAGGCTTAGATTCTTAGAAACTGCAACCGAACACATAAAACATTTTTTGTCATAGGATCTAGCTAGTACGTACTGTTTTTAATTACTTTGTTGAATGGATGGATTGTATTATGTATGGCATTTTTTTGGTATGAAATGAAGTTGTGTTTGTTGGAAGCCGTGAGGTTGCTGGTTTATTGTTTGTGTCATTATCGATCCAGTTTGCAGGTATTTAATAGTGTGGGAATGTGAACTTTGCAAAGAAGGTGCTGCTGAATTTTATGCAGCATTTAATTGCGGCTATATTATTGAATTTGCATTGCTCAAATTTACATCGGTTATAGAAAAGAACCGATGTTAATGTAAATGCAATTTAATATAGTTTACATCGTTTACTAATTAAAACCGATGTTTATAACAGGTAAAATACATCGGTTTAAGTTATAATTGATGTAAATAAGGTGTTATTTACAACGTTTTTGATCCAAAATCGATGTAATTAATGAATGTTAATATAGTTTACATCGGTTACTAATTAAAACGGATGTTTATAACAGGTAAAATACATCGGTTTTAGGCATAATTGATGTTAATAAGGTCATATTTACCTCGGTTTTGATGGAAAATTAATGAAATTAAGACCTTATTAACATCGGTTATACCTACTAACCGATGTAATTTTAATGTCATTAACATCGGTTGTACAACCGATGTTTTTGCTAAAATAGCTGTAAACAACGCCCCCAGAAACATCGCCCAAAACCGATGTAAATAAACCTAAAAAAACGATGTGAATGGCACTTTTTCTACTAGTGTTGCCAAATGTCAAGATCAAGCATACTCATCTATAGATTCATTCCATGCCTACTGTGTACAAGACTTCCCCATGTATGCACAATTCAATTAATATTGAATCATTATCTTTTGAAAGCTCTAAGTTTGGGAAATGTAACATGATAGCATAGTAAACAAGCCAGCAAAGCATGAAAAGCATTCAATTGTGTTCAGAAATTTTTAAATTTTCTCAAAAATCTTCTTTTTCTTTTATTCAAAATTTGAAAAATGATCAACTAAAATGCAAAAATGGGAAAATGCAATCCCTCCCCCAAGCTAAACATCACATTGTCCTCAATGTGAGCACAAAGACAAAATATGCAATGAGATGCTTAATGGGGAAAAAGGAAAAATGAAAGAAGAGTGAAGCTTACTAGTCAGCGCGGACTCCCCCAAGCTAGTCTTTTGGACTTGACAAGGAAGGTCTTCATAGATTCTTCAAAAACTCTCTCATCTGCAAGGTAAATCTAACAAAACAACGAAAAAGGGAAAAATAAAAATAAAATGCAAAAAGAAAGGGAAAACACGGGTTGCCTCCCGAGAAGCGCTGCTTTAATGTCTCGCTAGACTCTTTATTAATGAAAATCATTCTTTGTGCCTTAAAAAGCATGTCAATGCCCTTAGAAGTCGATCATATACCTGCGCATGAGCTATACAAAAACATATGTAAGCAATTGACAAGATATAGGCATGAAATATTGCAGGTAAGAATTGATATATCTTATCATTGTGCGCATGACAAACTTCATAGATGACCACTGAACTGCTCCACTCGTCAGTGAGAGATGGAGTAAAATGTTTAAGATCATGGAACAAACAATTAGTTCCCAAAATATCATTAGTGGACTCTAATTGGGGGTAGGGTGAATCCAAGGATTGGGAATCAAAAATGGGTGGTTGATCCCACTTAATTTCAAGGCTAGGTTCACAAAACCCAATATCATTTTCAAATAAATCTGGAATATCTTTAGCGAAGGTATTTTCAAAGAAATCTGATGACTTTCCATTGGAGTCACAAATGGGCTTAACAACATCCTTGTCTAAAGTCTCGACTACCATATGGTCAATATCAATAATGGGGGTCTCAAAATTGTCAAATGGACAACACTAGAGTGACTTTCAATAGAAAAGGTTGGACCATCATCATCGTCATCTATTAATTCATATGATTGGGGAGAATTAGACTCACGTGGAGGGGCTGAAAAAGCATAAGGAAAATTGATTGGCTTACATCTTTTAAACGTGGGTTCTTCCTTTTGCCCTTTGAGCATTTGAACTAGAGCCCTCATTTCATTGAGTTGCTCTTGGATTCTCAACCACCGGTGCGTTTCATCCCGAGATTGGGATGCCATAAAGTCAAAGAAAATCCAAAGTTCCTCTCCTCTCTTCTGATAAAAACTTCCACCACTCAATTGCATAGCCAGGTTACGACACTCAATGAGCATTCCATGAATCACGACATCTCTCATATAGGTCTCATCAAGGGTATACCCAAGAGAGATAATATGGTTAGAATAGCTATAAAATCGGTCGAGGTATTCATGGAAAGGCTCATTCTCGCATTGTGGTGGTTGGAAATAGATAGTCATTGAGAGAAAATAAAGCAAACCCTTTGAAAGAAAATATTCCTATTACCTGAAAAGAGTCACTATACTACAAGGAAAAGGTGATAAAAATCTCAAGGAACAAGTGTTCCTCGAGACAAAAGAAAAGAAAAAAAAGAAAAAGACAAGGTAAAACTCTACTAATCACAAATAAACAAAACCGTGCTCCCCGGCAACGGCGCCAAAATTTGACAGGGTTGTCGCGTACCCTAATCAAAGATAAATTACCCAGACTAGGCTAACAACAAATTAATGTAATTAGGGAAATAAGGCGTCGATCTCGGGGAGACGGGAGATACTTGTGAATAGTTATGGTTAGAACTCTACCTTGTACGATTGGCAAATGTTTGTCACTAATTACTAAATGCTATAATAAAAATGATAACAATACAATAAAGAAAAGGATCTAGGGAAGTAGGTTCACACATGTAGATTAACATATTGATGAAATTTGTAACACCCGCAAATGTACCCTATTTTAAATAGTAAAAATATTTTACGGATACTTTTCAGCGAATTTTAGTTTTAATTTGGAATTTAATTTTCCGAGTCGAATTTAGAATTTCCGAGTTCGTATTTGGAATTTCCGAGTTCGTATTTGGAATTTCCGCGAGATTCCATGTGAAACCCGTCTTAAGTCGTTTTTGACTTTTGTTGACTTTTTTCCCTTACACATCTCATACTACTCCTAACCTATTTCATTCTCACAACTCAACATTACTTCATCACTAAGAAACCCAAATCAAAACCTAGCTTCCATAATCATCCAAGCTTAGATTCGTCATAACTCGCTCATTTCTTGCTCAAATTCACGTAAGTTCGTCTTATTCTTCCCCTCTCATCTTCCTCTATCCGTATTGATAATAAAATTACCGTCTTTCTCGCTTTTTAAATTATCCGTCTTTCTCAAGGTGAAGGATATTCATCTTTTGTATCTAATTGTAGGTGGAGACTTTCTAGAAATCGATTAAAGACGCGAAAAGGTAACGGTGAAGGGTTACTCGATATCATTTACGTGTTTTACATGCTTCTATGTTAGAATTCGTATTTAGAATACGATTAGAAAGCTTAGGATTCATGTTATTGATGATGATTGTTGTTAGTTGATGATTGTTGATGATGATACTTGTTGAGAATTGATATGAGAATTGATATGAGAATTGATATGAGAATTGATAATTTATGATAATAGTTGATGATGGTTGAGTTTAGAAAAAAATGGAGTTGTCTTGACCCAAGTCACGGTCGTGAAACTCAAGTCACGAGCGTGAAATAGTGGCTGACCAAATACCCTTGCGTAACAGAGAGTTTCACGGGCGTGAAATACAAGTCACGGCCGTGACTTGTGCAGTTTCACTACACTGACCCCTTTTCGTAAAATAATCATATCTCCTTCGTTACTTGCTTGTTTTGGGCTTGTGACCTATCTTTGGAACCGTAAGAGGACAAGCTATCACCTCAACTTAGAATTTCTGTATTTGCATATCTAGAACTCTAGTTATGACAGTTTGAAGTGGACCCTTGTTTTAGTTAGTTTTCAAACTTGTTGTTTTGAGATAAGATCTATGTTTCCTATTTATTATGCTTCTTAAACTTGGTCTAATGCTTATGTATCATGTATTGATTCATGTTTATCATATTTACGTTTATATAATGCCCTATTCTCATGCCTGGTGACGGTTTTTGGTATGTTCCACTTTGAGTCGGTTTTTACAAATGTTAGGTTTGAGCATATTTTGTTATGTGCTTTGTACTCTCATTTTCCTTGGCTACCTCCACGTTCCGTAAGGCGGGAATGTCGGAACGGTAAGGTATCCCTACTGCTTGATTCATGTGTTAATAATGGGCATACGACGACGTTATTGGGAGGCGAACGCATTGCGTTGATCGACCCGGCCGTCAAATGTTGTGTACTTGCGAGGTGGTGTTATTTGCATGTAGCGTACCGCTTGTTATGAGGTTTGTGCTCTTTTCCACCTCTTTCGTGAATTATCGACCGAATTGGGGTACTCGGCGTCTATGATTGACCGAGTCTTGGATGCGAACATTTATCGCATGTCGAATCAGAACACGTTATTCCGAGAGTCTGGCCAGGTTTAGACTAGGACCGTATTATTATCGTCATCCTACCGGAGGAAATTAGTCCACATATATGAAATGTGATCGTGTATGCGTTCAGGTAAATGTTTATCTCGTGGATGCCTTTTAATCATACTTGCCATGTACACGGTGCTAGTGCGTTTCATTTACCGTGAGAGATGTTGTCTTTGTGTCGTTGTGTTTGGATGCGTGATTACATGATTGATTATTCATGATCATTGCATGACTTGGCATGGTTTGTTTGTCGAGTCCATGATTGTTTATTCATGATCATTGCATGACTTGGCATGGTTTGTTTGTCGAGTCTCAATCTTATCAAACTTATACCGCTAACGGTGAGATGTAAGCCCTAGTGAGCGTATTCGGTTGCCTAAGAGTGTCTTCCCGAGTCTATCTATAGCATGATGGTTACGGATTGTACTTCATATGCTCTTATCATTATATATTGAATTGCCTATCTATTCTTATCGTATTTCACATGTATATCTATATATGCATGCTTCTACTTTTGTATTTCCTTCTATGTACGTTTAATGTGATATGGCTGGGAGAACCCGGAGTTACTCCCCACTGACTGTGGCGTTCATGTTTTTCATGGATGAACATGTTGCTTGATTGGATGGCTTTTTGCTTGTGGTATTTTGGGTTCGGGTCTGAGCTAGCGGGCGTTGTCCCTGGATGAAACACCCCTAGACGTTTATTAGGTAGTTTGCTAATCACTTTGATATTGATAACATTTTGAGAGACTTCGTCTCTTTGTAGTATATTCTCTTTTGTTTGTAATTATTTGACATACCTCGTATTTTCTATTGGCATGTAAAAAGTTTCAAAAACATCGTATTTTCCGCTATATAAATCACATGCTTGTTATGTTTTATTTCCGCATTCGCGAGGGTTGTCACAGGCAGTCTGCCATACCCAGACTTGCAGAAACCTCTTCCAGAGGTACAAACAGCGTGCACGTGGCGAATAAAGGGTCAAGCCTCTATACTACCACCACAGTGTTGGAGCTAGTGTCCTCCACAGTTAGTGTGATAACGTGTATAAATCTCTTACAGGTTCACAGGGTATACTTAATATTCTTATCAGTTGATTAACGTTTATCAATAACGGTTGACTTGGTAGAAGTTTGACGTTATTGTCATTTTAATGGCGGTGATCAACTAGTCCCTAAAAGTCACACCTAAAGGATGTGTTTGAGAGATATGATTATATGAAAAATATAATCATATTGATGCCTTATATGACTAAAAAGTTAGTCGATGTATATGACTAAAAGGTTAGTCAAAGTAATGATGATACGATTATTTAATACGATTAAATAATACTAGCTGAGACGAATTAAATGTTAATTCGTAATTGAATATAAACTGTTATATCTAATTAATGTATATAATATAATTATTTAATACGATAAAATAATGTAAGCTTAAACGAATTAAATGTTAATTCGTAATTAAATATAAACTGTTATATTTAATTAGCAAATTATAAATATACGATATTTATAGTTGACGTATATATTATACGATATTGTCATAGTAAATGATGTCAGACCGGTATTAATAAATCGACTACAAAATGTTGTATGGACTTATTAATATATGACAACATAAATGACAATAATAATATATACACATATTATACCTTAAATAAATAAAAGAGGAAGACTCCTATCTGGACTCCACTTCCTAATACAAGTAGAAGAAGAAGAGGGAGACTCCTCCCTCTACTACACTTTTGTTACACGGCCAAAAAGAGGAGTAGGAGAGTTTTATATAAACTCCTCTTCTCTACATAATTCATCATTCATAACTTGACACAAAAATCATCAGTAATTTTTGTATTCTTTCTAGCACAAGAAAAGGCATGTCTCAGAGCATCTTGGGTGCAACAATTAGGAGAATATCGATCTCGATATTTGTTCTTAGGCCATATTGCTAGGACCAAAAGGTTGATTCTAATCTTTATGCTTTTCGTTTATGACTCGTATTTCATATATTATAATTTCGTTATAATCCTTAAATTTAATGTTGAAATATACCGATATTTCCCACAAGTAGTATCAGAGCCAAGGCTACAAAATTATTTTATATGATTTTTCATGATTAATGAAATTTTTTTTTTTCGGTCCAATTTTTTTAAAAAAAATATCAGCCGTGTATTTTTTTTTTGGCCGTGATGTTTTTTTTTTTTTTTGATTCTTGTTTTCTATTTTGATTTATTGATATTGTTGTTTTAATATGTTAAGATGACAATATGATAAATTTGTAGATGTTTTAATTTAATAATGATTAAATTAAAATGTAAATGGAAATTGTTTTGAATGTTTTTGAACATTTGTTTTTGCTATATATTTTCGGTATACATGATGACAAATTGTTGTTTTGCATCATGATTCATTAATTTTAATGATGTTCAAATCAATTATGATTGGTCAAATATAAAGATAATCGATTTAATCATGATTTAGATATTCATTTTAATTGGTTAAATTGAATCATCTAGTTTGAATCAATGTTTAATAATGATTGAATATTGATAATTGTACCGATCTTGTAATATTAGCAACATCAAAATTGATTAAATAAACCAAAAAAACAGTCGTAGCTGCTGGTTTTATAAAAAAAAAAAAAATTCGTTTTTTTCATGTTAACCGAATTTTTGATTTATGCATTATATTGATAATGTATAATTTTTGTTGTGAAAAAGTTCACAATTTTTGGATACCCAATTATTTTAAAAAGGTTTAAAATAATGTTGGATTAATTCATATTATACGATAATATGAATTGGATTATGCTTGATTGGATTTATTGTGAGTAATTAAGGAATTGTCACATAATTTTGATCATTTAAATAGGTGGTTTGGATAAATTACTTTACATAATTAAGGAATTATGTCTTGAATGATTAATTTATTGATGATGCATTTTATTGAATGATTTGTTGAATGATTTATTTACGTATTTTTGCAATTGGTTGTAATTTGTATTACCTAGTGTGGCATTAGTTGATTATGTTTTCGTAATGATGGAAACATGATCTTGATGTAATTTTGAGATCTCGAATCTCCTTTTATTTTCTTTGCAATTATGTTTTTTAAATTAGAATGTAAATAGGTTTATATTTTGTAATTTATTTAATGTAATTTGAGAAGACTAAAGATGGAGACCGGATTGCTCACTTCCGCTACATGGACCAAGATGGAACATCGAGACAAGCTTTTCGGGTCCTATTTGGATGGATTCCAAAGTTGTATTTTGTTCATTTTGGTAGATAGGCCACACTAGGACTTTGTAATTTTACGTATTTTTCGTTCTTGTTGCTTTTCATCACATGATAGTTAGTGCATCATATTCCGCCTAAACCAAACCACCTACTACTAAAAATGCATGAAAATTGACTCATATAGTTTGGATGTTAGTTATCATGGACATAAAGATGTCACACGAATTTTAAGCCATCATCTTAGTTTATTCATTCTCGCATGCTAGATATTCGTTCACTTAAAATGAATTAAAATAAAGTTGATGGGATCTTCCTCTAAAACCTAAAATTGAGACTAGTCTTTATAGGCCAAACTACTATGAATTCCTTCTTCGTCGGTAGTGTGACAACCCTCGCGAATGCGGAAATATAAAACAAACAAGCATGTGAATTATATAGCGGAAATATGAAGTTTTAAAAAATTTTATACATGCAAGGAAAGAATACGAGGAGTGTCAAAAATTACAAACTAAAGTACGAATTATACAACATCAAGAGACGAAGTCTCTCCAAAATGTTAACAAGTAAAAGTGTTTAGCAAATAAGCTAAAATCGTCTAGAGGTATTTTAATCCAGGGACAACGCCCGCTAGCTCACACCCGAACCCAAAATGTCAAGCAAAAAGCCATCCATGCAAGCAACCTGTTCATTCAAGAAAAACATGAACGCCACAATCAGTGGGGAGTAACTCCGGGTTCTCCCAGCCATATCACATTAAACGTACATCAAAGGAAATACAAAAGTAAAATCATGCATATATAGATATACATGTGAGATACGATAAGAATAGATAGGCAATTCAATATATATATTGATAAGAGCATAAGAGTTACAAGTCCGAATCCATCATGTTATACAAAGACTCGGGGAAGACACTCTTAGGCAACCGAATACGCTCACTAGGGCTTGCATCTCACCGTTAGCGGTATAAGTTTGATAAGATTGAGACTCGACAAACAAACCATGCCAAGTCATGGAATGACCATGAATAACAATCATGTAATCACTCATCCACACATAACAATACAATGACGATGCCCAATCATGCAATGACCATGAATAAAATCATGAAATCACGCATTCAAGAACAACGACACAAAGACGACATCTCTCACGGTAAATGAAACGCACTAGCACCGTGTACATGGCAAGTATGATTAAAAGGCATCCACGGGATAAAGCCTTCCCTGAACTCATTCAATCCATTTCGTATATGTAGACTAATTTCCTCCTGGTAGCACGACGATAATAATACGGTCCTAGTCTAAACCTGGCCAGATTCTCGGAATACACGTTTTCCGATTCGACATGCGATGACGTTTCGCATCCAAGACTCGGTCAATCATAGACGCCGAGTACCCCAAATTCGGTAGATCAATTCACGAAAGAGGCGGAAAAGAGCACAAGCCTCATAACAAGCGGTACGCTACATGCAAATAACACCACCTCGCAAGTACACAACATTTGACGGCCGGGTCGATCAACGCATAGCGTTCGCCTCCCAACAACGTCGTCGTATGCCCACTAACACATTCAATTAAGCAGTAGGATACCTCCCCGTTCCGACAATCCAGCCTTACGAATGTGGAGGTAGCCAAGGGAATGAGAGCACAAAGCACAAGACAAAATAGTGCTCAAACCGTATCATTTGTAAAAAAAGACTCAAAGTGGAACATACCAAAAACCGTCACAAAACATGAGAATATGGCATTATATAAATGTAACTATGATAAACATGAATCAATACATGATACATAAGCATTAGACCAAGTTTAAGAAACATAATAAATTGGAAACATAGATACCTCTCCAAAACAACAAGTTTAGAAACTAACTAAAACAAGGGTTCACTTCAAACTGTCATAACTAGAGTTCTAGACATTAAAATACAGAAATTCTAAGTCGAGGTGATAGCTTATCCTCTTACGGTTCCAACGATAGGTCACAAGCCCAAAACAAGCAAGTAACGAAGGAGATATGATCATTTTACGAAAAGGGGTCAGTGTAGTAAAACTGCACAAGTCACGACCGTGACTTGTATTTCACGCCCGTGACATGAGTTACCAGTTCACCCGAGAGCCTTCAACATACATTCAAACATTTTCAATTTTCATAATTCACTTCTAACAACTATCAACAATCAATAATCATCATCAAAAGTCATCAACTAACAACAATCATTATCAATAATACAATTCCTAAGCTTTCTAATCGTATTCTAAATACGAATTCTAACATAGAAATCATGTAAAACACGTAAATGATATCGAGTAACCCTTCACCGTTACCTTTTCGCGCCTTTAATCGATTTCTAAACCTTCCTAGTCTCCACCTACATACAATTAGATAATAAAAGATGAATATCATTCACCTTGAGAAAGACGGATAATTTAAAAAGCGAGAAAGACGGTAATTTTATTACCAATACGGATAGAGGAAGATGAGAGGGAAGAATAAGACGAACTTACGTGAATTTGAGCGAGTAACGAAGGAGTAGCGACGAATCTAAGACGGATCAAAAATGGAGGCAAGGTTTTATGGGGTTTTCTTAGAGAAGAAGGAAAAGTTGAGTTGTGTGAATGAATTAGGTTAGGGTGAGGAAGGGAGTATATGAGGGAAAAAGTCAACGAAAGTCAAATACGACTTAAGACGGGATTTACCTGAAATCTCGCGAAACATCCAAATACGAACTCGGAAATTCTAAATTCGACTCGGAACATTAAATTCTAAAATAACACTAAAATACGCTGAAAAGTATCCGTAAAATATTTTCATTATAAAAATAGGGTACATTTGCGGGTGTTACAGGTAGGCATATAGGACCTTACTCTCCATATGACCCCTTCTACGTTGGGTAAGTAGTATGTGTTGACTTACTATACCTCAACATTATGATCCGAAAAGTTTCTCGTGATTATAATGGACTAAAGATAAAAAGAAAAATTTATCGACCAAGAATTTTAAAGGTAGAATTAGCCAAGTGGTTGGCTTATCAATTTACAGATAATTGAGTCTTGGGATCATTTATATAGTTCTTGAGGGAGGTCAATTGTAAAAATGCTTGAGTCTTCGCATTAAACAAGTTTTGCACTAGACTTAATTCATATCGATGAGTATGCTTATTGTTATATTTTTTCTTCTTTTTCACAGTGTAGAATTCGTTTTATATTGATAATACTGCTTATAACAAATGACTGGCCATAATGATGTCCCTATGCCAAGTGCCACACTCGCACGCGAGTCCTGACTTAAAACTTTTATGGACCACATGAATCAGTCCACGCGACTGAAGAATGACAGGTCCAACTTTGCTGACTGGGAGGCGGCATTACGGAATGCAGCCATTGCTGACGGCAAGCTCCAGTACTTGACTGAGCCAATACCGTCAAAACCAGGCCTCAATGCAAGAGCTAACGAATCATTTGCTTATAATGACTTCGTTATGGAAGCGGGTGCGATAAAGAACGTACTCATCTTTGCAATGGAACCCAATTTGCAAAGACGCTTCATTGCCCAAGGTGCAAATAAGATTTTCACCACGCTCACTAACGAGTTTTCAAAAGCACCGAGAATCGTTACTTATGAGCATACCTGTCGCTTCTTTGAGGCGAAACTCCAGAAGGGCCAACCGGTTAGCCCACACATTCTTGATATGATTGAGAATGTCGAGAAACTGGAGGCATTTGATTGCAAAATCAGTGAGAGCATAATCATTGACCGTGTGCTTCATTCACTTCATGATGGTTTTGCCCTTTTCAGGGCAAATTACTACATGAATGACATGAAGAAAAGTCTTCATAAGCTACACTCACTTCTCGTACATACCGAGAAGGATTTGAATTTGAGTGGGAGCATGAAGCAAGATGTTCTCATGATTTCCAACCAGAACAAAGGTAAGGGCAAAGCTCACGGTGACCTAACTGTAGGGAAGCCAAAGTTTAAGAAGTCAGGAAAGGGTAAGAGTGGGCCTGGTGAGACTAGTAGCTCACAAGGCAAGGCAAAGAGCAAGGACAGTGACATTGAGTGCCACCATTGCCACAAGACTGGGCATTGGAGGAGGAACTGTCCCGTGTACCGTGAAGACATAAAAGCAGGCCGCGTCACTCCTGTTGGTAAGTCATCTTATATACATATGATTGAGATTAACCATGCAAGTTTCGGAACTTGGGTACTTGATACATGTTGTGGTTCTCATCTGTGTAATCATTTGCAGGGCCTAAAAAACATCACACCTCTCGCAAAGGGTGATGTGGACCTGCGAGTGGGGAATGGAGCAAAAGTTGCTGCAATCTCAATGGGAACATATGTAATCCAACTCCCGAGTGAATTTGAGTTATATTTATATAATTGTTACTATGTACCCAGTTTATCTAAGAACATTATTTCTGTTTCCGTTTTTCATAAAGACGGTTTTTCATTTTCAATAAAAGACAATAGCTGTATTTTCTCTTTGAATGAAATGATTTATGGCAAAGCAGTTTCCATGAATGGCATTTATATCTTAGATCAAACCACAGACATATTACATGTGAATAATAAGAAAGTAAAGGTTGGTGACAAAGATCAAACTTATCTATGGTACTGTCGAATGGGACACATAAATGAAAAACGTGTAAAGAAGCTCATTGAGAATGGGACTATCTCCCCATTTGATTACGAATCATTTGGCACGTGTGAATCATGTCTTATCGGCAAAATGACTCGAATTTCCTTCAAAGGTGTTGGAATGCGTGCTAATGACCTATTAGGACTCATACATACTGATGTATGTGGACCTATGTCAATCAACGCAAGAGACGGCTATAGATATTTTATCACTTTCACGAATGATTTGAGTAGATACGGATATGTCTACTTAATGAAGCATAAAAGTGAGTCCTTTGAAAAGTTCAAGGAATTCCAGAATAAGGTTAAGAACCAACTAAGAAGAAAGGTTAAAGCACTTCGATCAGATCGTGGTGGCAAATATCTTTCAAATGAGTTTGATCAACACCTTAAAGACTGTGACATAGTATTACAGTTAACTCCACCTGGAACACCTCAATTGAATGGTGTGTCCAAACGGAGAAATCGAACATTACTTGATATGGTTCGATCCATGATGAGTCACACGGTAGTACCTGATTCACTATGGGGTTTTGCTCTTTTGTCAGCTGCTCTTATACTTAACCGAAGTTCGTCTTAAGCTGTAGACAAGACTCCATATGAGATATGGAAGGGAACGGTCCCTAACTTGTCCTTTATTCGGGTTTGGTGCTGCGAGGCTTATGTCAAGTGGAGACATGAGGATAAGCTCGACCCGCGATCGGTCAAGACATACTTTATTGGTTATCCAAAAGGAATGTTTGGTCATTACTTCTATTCGCCTACCGAACAAGTCAAGTAATAGAACCTTCGATCTGTCGGAGATTCAAGAACCAACAACCGAGCAACCGATCGAGGAAGATTTTCCTTCAACTTCTGCTACGGTTAATATTCGTCAGGAACCTAGGAGGTCGGGTAGAGTCTTCATTCCTCCAGATAGATACATTGGTATGGTCGAGGAGAATGATAGAGATGACATTTTGCTCCTAGAGAGTAACGAACCCGCTACCTATAAAGGTGCCATGATCTGTTCCGACTCTAAGCTATGGCTTGAAGCAATGCAATCCGAGATGGACTCCATGTATGAGAATGACGTATGGGATCTAGTTAATTTGCCTGATAAGGTACGACCTCTTCAGTGCAAATGACTTTATAAGATAAAGCATTCTGTAGACGGACAACCAGATACCTATAAGGCACGACTAGTGGCAAAAGGTTTCACTCAAGTGCAAGGATTGCATTATGATGAAATCTTTGCACCCGTAGTTATGCTGCGTTCCATTCGGATAATCTTAGCGATTGCCGCTTTTCATGACTATGAAATTTGGCAGATGGATGTGAAAACCGCCTTCTTAAACGGTTATTTGGAGGAGGAATTGTACATGGTACAACCCGAAGGTTGCACTGATCCTAAAAATCCTCAGAAAGTTTGCAGGCTTAAGCGTTCCATTTATGGACTTAAGTAAGCTTCTCGGAGATGGAATCATCGTTTTGACCAGGTGATAAAAGAGAATGGTTTCACTCGATCGGTCGAGGAACCATGCTTATATGTCAAGTCGAGTGGGAGTAAGATTGTCTTCTTGATATTGTATGTCGATGACATACTCTTGATTGGGAATGACATTCCTCTCTTATCTTCGGTAAAAGTATGGTTAAAGAACCATTTCCAGATGAAAGATTTGGGTGAGGCACAACGCACATTTGGGATCCGTATCTATAGAGATAGATCACGACGGATGTTATCACTCAGTCAGGAGTCTTATATAGATAAGATTGTTGAAAGGTTCAGCATGACCAACTCTAAGAAGGGGTTCCTTCCAATGATTTCTGGGATGCATTTGAGTAAAGCTCAGGCACCCAAGACATCGGAAGAGGTCGAACACATGAGTCGTGTTCCTTATGCATCAGCCATAGGATCGATCATGTATGCCATGATATGCACACGTCCAGACGTGGCATATGCATTGAGTATGACGAGTCGGTACCAAGGCAATCCAGGTGAAACACACTGGATGGCTGTTAAAAACATCCTTAAGTACTTACGAATGACTAAGGATTGGGTATTGACTTATGGAGGAGATACTAAGCTATGCGCAATCGGTTACGCGGATGCTAGCTTCCAAACAGATCGAGAAGACTCAAAATCTCAGTCTGGATTCGTCTTTACTCTTAATGGCGTTGCGGTCAATTGGAAAAGTTCCAAACAAAGTGTTATAACAAATTATACAACTGAGTCCGAGTACTATGTCGCTTCGGAAGCTGCAAAGGAAGCTATATGGATGCGTCACTTCTTACAAGGACTAACCGTAGTTCCTATTTCGAATGACCCAATCACCATCTATTGTGATAATAGAGGTGCAATCTTCCAAGCTAAGGAGCCTAAGTCTAGCAACAAGTCTAGACATGTACTTCGGAAGGCTGACATGATCCGAGATTACGTGGAGCAAAAGGAGATAGTGATAGACAAGATTGCTTCGGATGACAACATCGCGGCCCCTCTCACTAAACCGTTAAAATATGATAAGCATGAAGGGCACGTTATTTCAATGGGAATTAAACGTGTTCCTGAGTTGTAGTAGCTGTTTATATGGATTAGATAAATGTCTCTTTTTCATATACTATTTATAACATCATCGTATTGTTTCATATTTTGTTTTTCATGTGGATTGTACGACAATATTGAACGCCACAAAGTGAACTGAATTACATTATATTTGTTTTGGTCCGTAATCGCCCAAATGAGCTGATAACTCTGGCAATTATATTGTGAAGTTGATTAATGGTGGGTTCAACGAGCCATAAGTCAAACGGTTAACTGATCGATCACAGATACGAGTTATAAAGATACCTCGTAGGACATCATGACAACGTTATGGAGTCTTAAATGTGTAAGAAAATTCGGTACCAGGTCGTGGATTGGACGTCCATAGTGTTCCTAGAGTCGATTCTTTTGACTATCAACTGTCTCTTGAGATTAAGACAGTTTTTGGGTGACTTTAGTTTCTTTCTCATGGTCGGCCGTAACAGGAGGCTAAGTAGATTTTTACTGGGTCATTTCATACTGGGCTTGTATCTGCAAGATTTGAGTTGAAGAAAATATCCAACCTTTATCAGGTTTTGTTATTTCTCAGGGCCACTCGAGGAGTTGTAACTGAAATACATGGGCATGCTCGAATAATGATTCGTTTATCAGTTAAGTTACTCTCTAGTCGGGAAAACCACTCTTGATTTAGATCACTTGTACAATAGGACCTTTGTGAATATGGACTTTGCAAATTGTTTTACATTGAGTGGGAGAAATTTTGGATATGAGAATCGGTTATCGCACATACACTTGTAAGGATAAGTGGGAGATTGTTGGAGCTAGTGTCCTCCACAGTTAGTGTGATAACGTGTATAAATCTCTTACATGTTCACAGGGTATACTTAGTATACTTATCAGTTGATTAATGTTTATCAATAACGGTTGGCTTGCTAGAAGTTTGACGTTATTGTCATTTTAATGGGGGTGACCAACTGGTCCCTAAAAGTCACACCTAAAGGATGTGTTTGAGAGATATGATTATATGAAAAATATAATCATATTGATGCCTTATATGTCTAAAAAGTTAGTCGATGTATGTGACTAAAAGGTTAGTCAAAGTAATGATGTTACGATTATTTAATACGATTAAATAATACTAGCTGAGACGAATTAGATGTTAATTTGTAATTGAATATAAACTGTTATATCTAATTAATGTATATAATATAATTATTTATTACGATTAAATAATGTAAGCTTAAACGAATTAAATGTTAATTCGTAATTAAATATAAACTGTTATATTTAATTAGCAAATTATAAATATACGATATTTATAGTTAACGTATATATTATACGATATTGTCATAATAAATGATGTCAGACCGGTATTAATAAATCGACTACAAAATGTTGTATGGACTTATTAATATATGACAACATAAATGACAATAATAATAGATACACATATTGTACATTAAAAAAATAAAAGAGGAAGACTCCTATCTGGACTCCACTTCCTAATACAAGTAGAAGAATAAGAGGGAGACTCCTCCCTCTACTACACTTGTGTTACACGGCCAAAAAGAGGAGTAGGAGAGTTTTATATAAACTCCTCTTCTCTACATAACTCATCATTCATAACTTGACACAAAAATCATCAGTAATTTTTGTATTCTTTCTAGCACAAGAAAAGGCATATCTCAGAGCATCTTGGGTGCAACAATTAGGAGAATATCGATCTCGATATTTGTTCTTAGGCAATATTTCTAGGACCAAAAGGTTGATTCTAATCTTTATACTTTTCGTTTATGACTCGTATTTCATATATTATAATTTCGTTATAATCCTTAAATTTAATGTTGAAATATACCGATATTTCCCACACACAGACACCTTCACATAGCGTGGCGTTCTGATATAAGGACAATAGACTCCAGACCCACCATCTACCGACAATGCCGGCCAACAAACAGCTACAGTGCATGCACGACAAACAAAGCTTGCCACGAGCGACAATCATACAAACAAACGCTACAAACGATAAATACATACCAAGTACTTCAGAAACATAAACCAGCAGAACTAAACGGTTGATAAGGGTAAAGTCGCGTCACCTTAATCAAAGTAATCCTACTTCACTACTAACTAATAGTCAGCGGTAAGTAAGGTATCGAATCCACATGGAGGCGGTAGTATTCTAATCTGTAAAACTAGGTTCGTCTTCACAGTAACAATTTCGGGGTTTTTGATTTGTGTTTCTAAACTAATAGCAAACAATAACAATAAAAAGCTGAAATCAATAAGATTAAAGGTCTAGGGTCTCAGGTTCACTAGGGTTATTGTTTAGGGGTAAGGGTGTAATCAAGTATCATGCAATAAAGTTATCTAAGGTCACAAGATCGGTCGATTCAATTATTCCCTTTAGATCTACAATCTAACATGTGATCGCTATCATTAAACAAGTTCTAGTCAATTATCTTAGCCTATCTTAGTCTTAACCCGGTCGGTGTCAATCCTAATTCGCGAGACTAGTTAATTAATCCTGGCCAGTAATCAAACAATTAAAATTAAAACGATAATCAAACGATAACCATGCAATTGCAATTATATTAATTAGTCTACCCCTTCTAACAATCCTAGATCCCCTTTCAACCCTAGATAAGAATTTAGCTACTCATAACGATATTAATAACAACGAGAATAAATAAAGCAAACATGATTAACAATAATGAAAGGATGAACAGAGAATAATTAAAGAACTAGAAGGTAACTAATTGAATAACAAAGGAAGATTAAAGAATACCGATTACAAGCTTGAACTAAAAATAATAGTCTTGATGATAAAATCCAGTAGCAAAGCAAACAAAACTCTAGTTTCTAATATTAAAGCATACCCTAATTGTGAAAGACGAGTTTTCCTTTTATAATAACTGTAACAACCCGAAAAGTACCCGATTTTTCTAGTAAAAATATTTACTAACACTTTTCAGTAGAACTTAAGTTTTTAAAATAAGAATTTTTGTTCCGAGTCTTATTTTGAAATTCCGCGTTCGTATTTGGAATTTCTGAGAGATTTCATGAAAAGACCGTTTTTAGTCATCTTTGACTTTTCTTGACTTTTAAGTCGTCTTTGACTTTTCTTGACTTTTTAAAAGTCGTCATTGACTTTTCTTGACTTTTAAGTCGTCCTAAACTTTTCTTGACTTTTAAGTCGTCCTAAACTTTTCTTGACTTTTAAGTCATCTTTGACTTTTCTCGACTTTTCAGTCAACTTTGACTTCCGTTGACTTTTTCCCGACTCGCTCATAAGTTTGAAGACCGAAATTTTATTTAAAAAAATAATATTTTTGATTTATTTTTATTTAGATTTATTAAGATTTATCATAATTTAATATAATTATTTTGAATTTATTCGGAATTTAAAGAATAACGTTTACGGTTTTAACCGAACGTCATTTAACTATTCCCGACTCATCGTAAAGCGCGAAACAAAATCGAAACTCGACTTTGGCATGAGTCACACGCGCGTGTCATCGCTTTCCACTCAGCATAAGATATTTTAATTTTTTTGAATAAACTAATCAAAATATCTAGATATTTATTAACTTTATGGATCAGTTAACGAAAATTACGCAAATCGAGCGAAAACAGACCCGACAAGCTCATATCCACACGGCTCAACCTCCCTCTAATAGCCTTGATATTTTCATTTCTTTGGATTACAATATCATAATATCTAGATATTTGTTGTAATTAACTTTATCGTTAATTATATTTAATCGTTTATCGTAAAATAATTATTAAACGCGAGTCAATTACGTAACAACAATTTCAAAACTCAACATCCTTATTTGCCTATATTTACACGGCACACACACACCCCACATTACTCACAAACAACTTTTCATTTTACAACAAATCAAATTAAGATCAAAACATCACTTTATTTGATCGTTCGTCGTGTTCTTCGTCGTTCATCATTTGTTCTTCATCGTTCTTGAGCAAAACCTCCATAAAATCTTCATTTCTTAATTAAATCCATCCTAATTTATATTTCTAGACTCTCCTCTTCGCTCCTCATCTTCCCGTACGGTTTTATTTCAATTCCGTCAACATCGTTTTCAAGACTTTAATTATGGAAAATCATATTTTAAGTTCTAATAATGTTTTCTTGTCATTTCTTATAGGGGAAGATTTTGAAGACGAGTTGGGTGACTCGTATATCTTAGGAGAAGACTAGAAGACGGGGTTCTTAGTTCTTAGTTCTTATTATTTTGGTGCTACTTGATTTTAGCTAGCTAAGGTAACGATTCCGAGTTACTCGACGGATAAATGTTACATAGCTTTGGTTTACTTTAGTTTTTGGTTCATCTTTAGTTTTTGTTCATATGATTATGGTTTTATGATTTTAGTTAGTAACATGATAAGTGGTTGATTTTATTATGTTGTCGGAATTTATGAATATGTTGGTGTCCTTGTTATAGTTTTATGATTTCTTCATGATGATGATTGTTGCATGTTGGATGGTTAAATTGGATGTTTAAAAATGGATGTTAGTAATTAAAAACATGTTAGAATTAATTTGGAAATTTGGGGTTGTTGTTTGGTGGTGGCCGAATTGGTGGCTGGAAAACCGGTCCAAACCAGGCCGGTCCAGGCCGGTTCAGACCGGTCTGGGTTGGTCCATGGTGGGTCCGGGTTTTGGTCTTTGGGTTGTGTCGATGTTTGATTGTTAATTGTTGTTTTGACGGGTTTTAATTATGTTAAAGCATGCGGGAAATAATTAGAAACGGTTTTTAGTAAAACCGTTAAAAAGGCCAAAACAGCCCATTTTGCCCAAAACAGGTCGTGGGGCCCATCCAGGCCCATGTGGGTCCGGCCCAACTCAGCCCGTGGGTCCCACTTTGGGACTTGTGACGGTTTTTGAGTTATCGTCATTTTTAGCGTGTTTTGTAATAATTAGCAAGCGAGAAATATTAATAAGTAAAATATTTTAATTAAAAGGTTTTTCATTAAATTATTATTTCTCACATGTTAGAAATTATAAGACGAGGTCGTAGTTTAATTGGTTATCATTTAAGTCAAGCGGGTTTTTGGGTATAATATGATAATTCACATGTTAGAAGTAGTAATAAAATAACATGTAATGAATATGTTGATTTTATGTCTATGTGATAAAGACTCTGTTTCTAGCCGGTTTGATCCAACGGGTTTGGTCAAACTAAGATCTAGTCAGCCCCGATTTGAATGATGACCCGTCGCGGGACTCGGGTCGGGGATTTGTCTTCAAGTAAGGTTGTATTTAATTAATGAATTAGCCTTAGTAGATATGAGGCGATATGATATTTGATTATGATTTATATGAAATTAGTCACATGATAGGATGTTATTCCGTGACTGTTTTAATTATATGGTTGGTGTCGTGTTGACTAAGTACCCATAGAGAATTATGAGTATATGGCGTCTTGACCATTCTAATTCTAAAGGAGTATCTTGGACCATGACATTGATAGGCCCGTACTATCTTTAACGAGTATATGTTCGCCGCTTGATAGCTTTTGTGTCCCGGGCCTGGGGGGCTTATCCCCAAGTCGGGGCATGGCATCCTAAGAGTTCCGCTTTGGGAAGGGAGCCAGCTTAAGTACTAGCCATCTCTGCTTAGGGGGTCGCCTAGCAGAGTTTCTTATGTACGGTTATGTCATGAGACGGGGAATGGAATAGCTGTTGTCGCTAGGTCTGATCAGTCTAGGACTAGGATGTTTTCCTACCTGGTGGTATAGCCTCGAGTTACAGAAGTCGACTATTGACTGCACTAGGAACTTATGCCTGTTTGTAGAGGTATTGGTCTTTCATGTATGTATGATTCATGAGTTCTAGGAAGGTGAGATGCCAAGCCGGGCTAGG
>JAIUZE010013375.1:0-16052 GCA_022085475.1 Heliosperma pusillum
AAAACTTATCTAGCAAGCCAACCGTTATTGATAAACGTTAATCAACTGATTATTATACGAAGTATACCCTGTGAACCTACAAAGATTTATTTATGTTATTGCACTAACTGTGGAGGACACTGGCTCCAACAATCTCCCACTTGTCCGTACAAGTGTATGTGCGATAACCGATTCTCATATCCATAATAAATTTCTCCCACTCAATGTAAAACATTTTGCAAAGTCCGTATTCACAAAGGTCGTATTTTACAAGTGATCTGTATCAAGAGTGGTTTCCCCGACTAGAGAGTAACTTAACTGATAAACGAATCTTCATTCGAGCATGGCCATGCATTTCAGTTACAGCTCCTCGAGTGGCCCTGAGAAATTACATATCCTGATAAAGGTTGGAAATTTTCTTCAACTCGAATCTTGCAGATACAAGCGCAGTATGAAATGACCCAGTGAAAATTTACTTAGCCTCCTGTTACGGTCGACCATGAGATAGAAACCAAAGTCACCCAAAAACTGCCTTTATCTCAAGAGACAGTCGATAGTCAAAAGAATCGACTCTAGGAACACTATGGATGTCCTATCCACGACCCGACACTTAATGTTCTGAAACATTTAGGACTCCATAACGTCGTCACAAAAATGTCCTGCGCAGTATCATTATAACCCGCATCTGTGATCGATCAGTCAACAGTTTGACTTATGGCTCGTTGAACCCACCATCAATCGACGTCACAAAATAATTGCAAGAGTTATCAGCTCATGTAGGCAATTACGGACCCAAAACAAAATATAATGTAATTCAGTTCACTTTGTGGTGTTCAATGTTGTCAGTACAACCCACATGAAAAACAAAATATAAAACAAAACGATGATTTCATAGATGGTTTTATGAAAAAGATACAAGTGTCTAATCCATATAAAACAACTAATACAACTCAGGAACACGTTTGATTCCCATGGAAATAACGTGCCCTTCATGTTTATCATATCTCAATGGTTTAGTGAGAGGATCTGCAACGTTATCATCCGTAGCAATCTTGTCTATCACTATCTCCCTTTGCTCCACGTACTCTCTGATCATGTGAGCCTTCCGTTGTACATGCCTAGACTTGTTGCTGGACTTAGGCTCCTTAGCCTGGAAGATGGCACCACTATTATCGCAATAGATGGTGATCGGGTCATCCGAACTAGGAACTACAGTTAGTCCCTGTAAGAACTGACGCATCCATATAGCTTCCTTCGCAGCCTCTGAAGTAGCATAGTACTCGGACTCAGTCGTAGAATCTGCTATAACACTTTGTTTGGAGCTTTTCCAGCTGACCGCAGCGCCATTAAGAGTAAAAACGAATGCAGACTGAGATTTCGAGTCATCTCGATCCGTTTGGAAGCTAGCATCTGCGTAACCGATTGCGCATAGCTTAGTGTCACCTCCATAAGTCAATACCCAATCTTTAGTCCTCCGTAGGTACTTAAGGATATTCTTAACAGCCATCCAGTGTGTTTCACCTGGATTGCCTTGGTACCGACTCGTCATACTCAATGCATATGCCACGTCAGGACGTGTGCATATCATGGCATACATGATCGATCCTATAGCTGATGCATAAGGAACCCGACTCATGCACTCGACCTCTTCCGATGTCTTTGGTGCCTGAGCTTTACTCAACTGCATCCCATAAATCATTGGAAGGTTCCCCTTCTTGGAGTTGGTCATGCTGAACCTCTCAAGAATCTTATCTATATAAGACTCCTGGCTGAGGGATAACATCCGTCGTGATCTATCTCTGTAGATACGGATCCCCAAAATTCTTTGTGCTTCACCCAGATCTTTCATCTGGAAATGGTTCTTTAACCAAACTTTTAACGAAGTTAAGAGAGGTATGTCATTCCCAATCAAGAGTATGTCATCGACATACAATATTAGGAAGACAATCTTGCTCCCACTCGACTTGATATATAAGCATGGTTCCTCGACCGATCGAGTAAATCCATTCTCTTTTATCACCTGGTCGAAACGATGATTCCAACTCCGAGAAGCTTGCTTAAGTCCATAAATGGAACGCTTAAGCTTGCATAACTTCTTAGGATTTTTAGGATCAATGAAACCTTTGGGTTGTACCATGTACAACTCCTCCTCCAAATAACCGTTTAAGAAGGCGGTTTTCACATCCATCTGCCAAATTTCATAGTCATGAAAAGCGGCAATCGCTAAGATTATCCGAATGGAACGCAGCATAACTACGGGTGCAAAAATTTCATCATAATGCAATCCGTGCACTTGAGTAAAACCCTTTGCCACTAGTCGTGCGTAGGTATCTGGTTGTCCTTCTACAGAATGCTTTGTTTTATAAAGCCATTTGCACTGAAGAGGCCGAACCTTATCAGGTAAGTCAACCAGATCCCATACGTTATTCTCATACATAGAGTCCATCTCGGATGGCATGGCTTCAAGCCATAGCTTAGAGTCGGAACAGATCATGGCACCTTTATAGGTAGCGGGTTCGTTACTCTCTAGGAGTAAAACGTCATCTCTCCCATTCTCCTTGACCATACCAATGTATCTGTCTGGAGGAATAGAGTGTCTACCCGACCTCCTAGGTTCCAAAGGAATATTAACCGCAACCGATGATGAAGGAACAGTTTCCTCCATTGGTTGCTCGGTTGTTGGTTCTTGAATCTCCGACAGATCGAAGGTTCCATTACTTGTCCTATTCTCGAGAAACTCTTTCTCTAAGAGCGTCGCACTAGCCGCAACAAAAACTCGATGTTCGGTAGGCGAGTAAAAGTAATGACCAAACATCCCTTTTGGATAACCAATAAAGTATGTCTTGACCGATCGTGGGCCGAGCTTATCGTAAGGTCTCCACTTGACATAAGCCTCGCAGCCCCAAACCCGAATAAAGGACAAGTTAGGGACCGTTCCCTTCCATAATTCATATGGAGTCTTGTCTACAGCTTTAGACGGACTTCGGTTAAGTATTAGAGCCGCTGACAAAAGAGCATAACCCCACAATGAATCAGGTACAACCGTGTGACTCATCATGGATCGAACCATATCAAGTAATGTTCGATTTCTCCGTTCGGACACACCATTCAATTGTGGTGTTACAGGTGGAGTTAACTGTAGTACTACACCACAGTCTTTGAGGTGTTGATCAAACTCATTCGAAAGATATTCGCCACCACGATCTGAACGTAGTGCTTTAATCTTTCTATCCAGTTGGTTTTCAACCTTATTCTGGAATTCCTTGAACTTGTCAAAGGACTCACTTTTATGCTTCATTAAGTAGACATATCCATATCTACTCAAATCGTCAGTGAAAGTGATAAAATATCTATAGCCATCTCTAGCGTTGATTGACATAGGTCCACACACATCAGTATGTATGAGTCCTAATAGGTCTGCAGCGCGCATTCCAACACCTTTGAAGGAAATTCGAGTCATTTTGCCTATGAGACATGATTCACACGTGCCAAATGATGCATAGTCAAATGGGGAGATAGTCCCATTGTCAATGAGCTTTTTCACGCGTTTTTCATTTATGTGTCCCATACGGCAATGCCATAGATAGGTTTGATCTTTGTCACAACCTTTACCTTTTTATTACTCACATGCAATATATCTGTGGTTTGATCTAAAACATAAATCCCATTCATGGAAACTGCTTTACCATAAATCATTTCGTTTAAAGAGAAAATACAGCTATTATCCTTTATTACAAACGAAAATCCGTCCTTATCAAGTACGGAAACTGAAATAATGTTCGTAGATAAACTGGGTACATAGTAACAGTTATTCAGAAATAACTCAAATCCACTCGGGAGTTGGATTACATATGTTCCCACTGAAACGGCAGCTACTCTTGCTCCATTCCCCACTCGCAGGTCCACATCACCCCTTGCGAGAGTTGTGATGTTTCTTAGGCCTTGCAAATGATTGCACAGATGAGAACCACAACCAGTATCTAGTACCCAAGTTCCAAAACTTGCATGGTTGATCTCAATCATATGAATAAAAGAAGAAGACATACCAACAGGAGAGACGCGGCCTGCTTTTATGTCCTCACGGTACACGAGACAGTTCCTCCTCCAATGCCCAAACTTGTTGCAATGGTGGCACTCCACGTTACCTTCATCGCTCTTTGTCTCGCCTTGTGAGCTACCGCTAGTCTCACCAGGCCCACTCTTGCCTTGCCCTGGCTTTTTAAATTTCGGCTTCCCTACAGCTAGGTTGGCCTTAGCCTTGCCCTTACCTTTGCCCTTGTTGGCAATCATGAGAACGTCCTGTTTCAGACTTCCACTCAATTTCAGATCACTCTCTGTCTGTACAAGGAGTGAGTGGAGCTGATGAAGACTCTTCTTCATATCATTCATATAGTAATTTGCCCTGAAAAGGGCAAAACCATCATGAAGTGAATGAAGAACGCGGTCTATGACGATCTTCTCATCGATTTTGCAACCAAGTGCCTCCAGTTTCTCGACATTCTCAAGAATGTGTGGGCTAACCGGTTGGCCCTTCTGGAGTTCGCTTCAAAGAAGCGAGTGGTAAGCTCATACATAACGATCTGCGGTGCTTTTGAGAACTCGTTAGTGAGCGTGGTGAAAATCTTGTTTGCACCTTGGGCAATGAATCGTCTTTGCAAATTGGATTCCATTGAAAAGATGAGCACGTTCTTTATCGCACCCGCCTCCATTACGAAATCACTATAAGCAAGTGATTCATTTGCTCTTGCATTGGGGCCTGGGTTTGGCGGTAGTGGCTCAGTCAAGTACTTGAGCTTACCGTCAGCAATGGCAGCATTCCGTAATATCACCTCCCAGCCCGCAAAGTTGGACCCATCATTCTTCAGTCGCGTGGACTGATTCATGTTGTCCATAAAGATCTTTAGCCAGGACTCGCGAGCGAGTGTAGCACTTGGCATTGGGTTGTCTGTACGTCCAGCCATTTGTTATTTTAAGCAGCTATATCTGTATATAACGGATTCAAGAAACTGTGAAAAGAAGAAAAATTATGATAAGTTCCATCGTTCTAAAATTATACAATTGACCTCCCTCAAGAATTATATAAATGATCCCAAGACTCAATTTCTGTAAATTGATAAGCCAACCTCTTGGCTAATTCTACTTTTAGAATTCTCAGTCGATAAATTTCTGTAAATTCTATCTTTAGTCCATTATAATCCCGAGATATTACTCGAACTACAATGTTGAGGTAAAATAGGTCAACACTCACTACTTACCCAACGTAGAAGGGGTCATATTATGACTTCCGACGAAGAAGGGGTTCATAGAAGTTTTTCCTATAAAGACTAATCTCATTTTTCATTTTAGAGGAAGATCCCATCATCTTAAATTTAATTCATTTTAAGTGAACAAATTCTAGCATTTCGTGAATGATTTAGACTAAGGTGATGGCCCTATGAACGAGTGACATCTGTATGTCTATGATGAAAATTCAAACTATATGAATCATTTTTCATGCATTTTAGGTGGTTTGGTTTAGGCGGAATATGATGCAATTATTTTAACATGTGAATGAAAAGCAAAAGAATGAAAAATACGTAAACTATTACAACGGTCCTAGTGTGGCCTATCTACCAAAATGAACAGTAAATACAAGTTTGGAATCCATCCTTATGGACCCGAGAAGCTTGACTTGATGTTCCAACTTGGTCCATGAAGCGGGAGTGAGCATCCGATCTCCGTCTTTAGTCTTCTTAAATTACATTTTCAAAATTACAAAATAAACCTATTTACATTCTAATTCCAAAACATAATTAAAAGAAAAATAAAAGGAGATTCGAGATCTCATAAATACATCCAAACCATGTTTCCATCATTACGAAAACATGATTAACTAAGGCCACACTAGGTATTACATTTTTCAACCAATTGCAAAAATACGTAAATCAAACCATTCATTCATTCATTCATTCGACAAAAATAAAATGCATCAACTATATAAATTAATACTACAAAACATAATTCATTAATTATGTTGATTAATTATCCAAACCACCATTAAAAACGATCAAAATTATGTGACAATTCCTTAATTGCCCACAACAATTTTAATCTTCCATAATCCATTTTTATTTTAAACCTTTTTAAAATAATCGGGTATCATTATTGTGAACCTTTTCACAATAACAAACAAACATTATCTTTATAATGCCAAAAAAAAAAAAAAACAAAATTTTTTTTTCTTACTGATCACTGTTCACGTGAACAGTACCAGTCCCAAAAAAAATAATTTTTTTTTTCTTTCTTTCTCACGGTTTAATCAATAACCTTTAAAAAAATAAAACCATAAAAATTACCTGCTGCTACGGTAAAAAAAAACAGGAAAATATTTTTTTTTTTTTTATTAAACAGCAGCAGCACGGACAGAGGAAAAAAAAAATTTCTGTGTTGTCAATATTGCTAGATCGGTACTAAATTCAATATCTAATCGTTATTAAATATTGATTCAAACTAGATTATTCAATTTAACCTTTTAAAATGAACATCTAAATCATGATTAAATCGATTATCCTTATATTCATTTAATCACGATCGCTTTGAACATCATTAAAATTGAATCATTATGAATCACCATCAATTTAAAACAATGAGTCCGAAAACAATAACAACAACAAAATCAAAACAATTCCATCTTATTTTAATTTAATCCTTATCAAATTAAAACAAGTACAAATTTATTATATTGAATTTTAACCTTTTAAAATAACAATATCAATAAATCAACAATGAAAAAGACCCAAAAAAAAAAACAAATTACACGGCCCAAAAAAAAATTCAGCCGTAACAGTAAAAAAAACTTTTTCGGTATAAATTTTTAATTCTCAAATTTATATTTCATAAAATGAAAAACATATAATATAATTTTGTAGCCTTATGCTCTGATACCACTTGTGAGAAATAACAGTTTACATCCCCTTAAAATTTAGGATTATAACAAAATTATACAATATGAATTGCAAGTCATAAATATGAAAACGATATAAATATAGAGAAAACGAATTAAACCTTTGGTCCTAGCAAAATCGGCCTAAGAACAGATATCAAAGTAGATATCCTCCTAATTATCTCACCCAAGATTGATCAAGATATACCCTTCTCCTTTGCTAGAAAGATGATTAAAAGTTACTGTTAACTTTTTAGGGTTTTTTTTTGTGTTTTGTGTGATGGAGGCACAAGTGAGAAAATAGAATTAGGTTTAGAATTTTCTCTCTACCTCCTCTTTGCTCACGGCACTCCCTAGGGTTGGATGAGGAGATTTGTCTCCTCAAAACCACTACCCATGGGCCGAAAAATCCTCAGTGTATTTGGACTATTTTCCGGTTATATTAGCTTCCATTTAATATAATGTTATACATATTATATTTGTCTAATATGTTGTCATACATTAATAAGGTCCATTACAAAATTTTGCAGTGGATATATTAACATAACAATTATTATGACAATCGTATAATATATACTTTAATTATAAATATCGATATATCTATAATCCTGCTAATTAAATATAACTGTTTATGTTTAATTACGAATTAACATTTTAATTCGTTTACACTCACACTATATACTACAACTAAATATAACATTTTATATTTAATTACGAATTACAGTTAATTCGTCTTAGCTAACATTATTTAATCGTTATTAAATAATTATATCATCATCACATTGACTAACCTTGTAGTCAAAAACACCGACTAACCTTTTAGTCATTTAATAAGGCATCAATATGATTATTTTCTCAAATAATCACATCTCTCAATCACATCCTTTAGGTGTGACTTTTAGGGACCAGTTGATCACCGCCATCTGTATGACAATAACGTCAAACTTATCTAGCAAGCCAACCATTATTGATAAACGTTAATCAACTGATTATTATACAAAGTATACCCTGTGAACCTACAGAGATTTATTTATGTTATTGCACTAACTGTGGAGGACACTGGCTCCAACACCGTGGGGGTTAAGCATCGGCATAACCCCGTTCGTGACACCTTATTCGACATATGCTATAGGTCTGGTATTTCTTCGGGCAAGGAGGTTGATAACGGTTTGGTTGACGGACATGGCGGGTCTCTTCGTCCTGCGGATTTGGTACTTTATTCCTGGACAGAGGGCGTGATGTGTGTGTTGATTTGACAGGGTCTTCCCCCTCGACTCAGACTGGGATGTCCGATTTTGTGCCAGGACGGGTTGTCGCTTATGCGGCTCAGCGCAAATGTGCTAAGTATGGAGATTTATGCGCGACAGCTGGCTATGGTTTCTTACCCTTCTCTTTCTCTTCGCTTGGAGAGCTGGGCCCGGATGGTGTTGACTTGCTCAAGCGGGTCCAGAAATTCTCGGTATCTCAGGATGTTGGGGCTCGGGTGGCTGCTTATATCTTTACTAGGCTTAGTTTTTCTATAACTAAGGGGGTGGGGCCCAGATTGTATCTCGGCTCCCCACCAACTTCTTATAAAATTTACATTTTATTTTAATGAAAGCTGTGTGCATAACGTGCGAGAGAGAGTGAGGGAGAACCGATTGCGTGCTTTAGAGTTTCTGGCTGCTGCCCGTGTGCAGCTGCGGCTGCTGTTTGTTGTCGGCCTTCCTGACCACCACCACCTCCGGCCTTCCTTTCCCGGCACTTAGCCCTGCAACGCATGCCGGCCCTCATGTAGGCCGTCGTTTGTTGTTGCGGGTAGGAGTTTGTAGGTTGCGTGTGTGGGTTCGCGGCAGTCGCCTGGTGGCTGTGGTCAGGTGGTTGTGGGTTATCTTGTGGCGGTCGTCGTGCGCCGTTGTCGTTGTTGTGTGTCGTTATCTTCTGACAGTCGCCGGCCGTTCGTTGCCAGTGGTTGTTTTCGGGTTGTCGTGGTCGCTTTTTTTTCATGTGTTTGTTTCTATTGTCTCCACTGTAGCAGCAAACAAGCCGGTTAAGGGTGTCGTTGCCGGCAGTAGACGTGGTTGTCTTTGTCATGGCAACTTGATCGCGTCGCCATCCGTTGTTGTGTTGGTGTCGGTTGCCTCTTGCCGGGGTTTACTGGTTGTGGCCGGTGGTGGTCGTCGCTGTGGTGGTTAGTTGTGGGCTGTGCTGTGGTAGCTGTGAAGGTGGTCGTCCTTTGACTTCAGGTGAACAGTGTCCATGAACGTATTAGGGTTTCTCTTAATTTTTCATTAGGTTTTTTTATTTTCTTTTTCCTTTTCTTTGCCATGCCCGCTACTTTGGTTCGTTTTCATTGTCCTTTTTCGTCTATTCATGAGTGTCCGGATGGTCATGGTAAGGGCCTTACTAAGGCCTCCTGGAAAAAGCATTTTTAGGATCGACATTGTAATGTTGGTGCTATGGGGCTTATGTGTCAAACTCTTACCGATAGTCTAACAGTTTTCACTCAAACTGAGATTCATTTGAAGCTTATGGGACTTTGGTTGTGTGGGGAGTGCTTTAAAACCCATACCTTTCGCTCTAGATGTCGGCATAGCCGGGGTGATATTGTTGCGCCACCGGATTGTTGTGATGGTATCGTTAACTTTATTATTCATGGTATCCCCAGACCTCCTGCTCCGTCTCCCTCGGTTCTTTCATCTGATGATCGGGTTGGGTTTGCTCAGTGGTCTATTTCTTTTCTTGATCGTTTATTTTCATTGGGTCTTCGCACCGTGAAATCTATTCCTCCTAAGTGTCGTCTTGGGTTTCCTCGGGTTTTGAAGGGGGTCTTGGATGATGTGGCTGACTCTCCTGGTGACCTCTCCTGCTGGGTTTGTTTGCTTGTGTTGCCTCTTTGTCTGCTTAAGACCTTCGTTCCTAGGAATAATCTTGAGTGTAGGACTTCTGTTAGGCGACAGCGTCAGGAGGAGAGTATTACCATGGCTATTCTTGCTTGGGAGGTGCCTGGAGGCGGTTTGCAGCTTTTGCAAGAGTCTTTAGCGAAGTCTCCTCCTTCGTTTCATGTGGAGGAGGACCTGGATTTGTGTGTGCTTAACCTCCGCCAATGTCGACGGAATATCTGTGATGGTCACTATACTGCTGCTGTTAGGGTGCTTTCTTCCTTTAGCGTAGCCCCCTACTATGATGCCACTCTTGGGGCTTTGGAGAGAAGCACCCGGTCGCCCTATCTGCTTCCTTACCTCCTTTGCCTGTGGATAATCATTCTCTTTGTTGTAGCTAAGGGTGTGGGGGCCCAGATTGTCTCTCGGCTTCTCACCTATTTCATGTAAACTTTTCATTTTTCTATTAATGAAAGTAGCGCGCATCTTATAATAATAAAAAAAAATTAAAAATAATAATAATAATAATAATAATAATAATAATAATAAGAATCATCACTAAGACTAAAATAATACTACTACATCATATAAATAGAATAATAATAATATAATACTACTCATACTAATAATCCCCTCCTCTCCATCATACTAATATAATACTCATACCTATCCTCCTCGTCTACTCCTCACTCCCCTCCTAATCCTCCTCCTCACTACCTAATAATCTAGACTATAATCCGCAGAAGATTAATAATCCTAATAATCCTCCGAATAATCCATCATAATAAATCCCTCCATCCTCCTCCTCATCCTCCTCTACTACTCAGCCTCCTCATCCTCCTCCCCCTCCTACCTAACAGCTTTGCCGCCTCTTCACATCCTCCTACATCCTCCTCCTCCTACTCCTCTCCTCAGCGATCCTCCTCATCCTCCTCCTCCTCATCCTATAATACTCAATACTCATCTCTCTCTCTCTTCCTAGTAAGAGAAAGTTTTCTCTCAAATTGGGCGATTTCCCGCCATTTAACGCCATGGCTAGAGGGGGAGGAAGACCACCAAAAGCTAGAGTTCGGTGTAATGGAGTATTTGAAGCTTTTTCTCTGGAGAATCACGAGGTTTCTGATACTATTTCCCTGGATATCTCTGGAACTCCTGCCGTTTTTTCGGGAACCCAGGTAAAACCTCCGAATTCCACCATTAATGATCTTATTGTTCAAGCTTTACTTAAACCTTTCTCTTCACGAGTCTCTACTCCTATTTCTGTCACGAATTCTTTGAATAGACAAGATTCTGTGAATAATTCTTTGGTGAATTCCACAAAAACTGGGTTAAATTCAGATAATGCTGTGAATGTCCCTATTCTTGATAATTTGGGTACCCACGTAAATGATACTCTTCCAATTCCGGAGGATGATGGTACAAAGATCACCAAAAATGCTACAAACTGGAAGAATGTGGTTAAGGGAAGTAAGAATCTGGGTATGAGCCTCTTTTACCATGAGGGGATTGCAGAATCAGATGAAATTACTGTAGAACTAGATGACATAGAAAAGGAATTAGATATTTGGAAGCATGCTTTGATGGGTAATGTCATAGGAGCAAAACCTTCACTCAAAATGATGCAAGATTTTGTAAACAAAAAGTGGAATCATGTCAAACAACCCATTGTTCAATATTTCAAGAAAGCCTGGTTCAGTTTTCGTTTTGACAACAAAGAAGACTTAGACAATGTGCTCAGAACATGGCCATGGCACATGGGATCCAACACCCCTATTCTGAAGCAATGGAGTCTTAAGTTCTCTTTAAAAATGGAGAGGGTTTCCATTATTCCAATCTGGGTTCTTTTCCCGGATTTGGATCCCTTCCTCTGGACTGATACTGTGCTTAGCAAGATGGCTAGTAAGATTGGTAAACCTTTGTTTGTGGATATCCCCACTACCACTAAGTCTCGACTGTCTTTTGCTCGGGTCTTGATTGAGGTTGATGTGGCTAAGGATCTTCCTGAATAAATCCTGCTCAATGTCCCCTTTTGTGGTCATACTATTCAGAGGGTGGATTATGAATAGCGCCCTTATCATTTTAAGCATTGTGGGAAACTTGGGCATGAACAATCTTCTTGCAAATCGCATAAAAAAGATGGCATCCATCCTGCTCCTGTATCTAAGGGAGTTGCTAGGAAGGCTTATAAGCCTATGACTCTAGGCAAGGTGCGGGTCTCTTCTAGTGTTCCTCTGGCTGGCCTACAATGCAAGGAGATAGGTGGTACCTCAGTCTCATCAGAGGCTCCTTTTGCTTCAGGTAGTAAGTAGATTGGACAATCTGAGAGTACTGTAATGCACTCAGGACCTCCTGTGCTAGGCCATGTTCAAGATCACCGGCAAGAAGCCACTTCTATGGTTGACAGGTCTCTCCTGATCGCCACTGATAAGAAGATTTCAGGAAGCCCAGGGCGAGGTGGTACCTCAGGCTCTCTAAAGGTTTGTGCCATGCCTCAGAAGGAGGGGCTTGGGGTGAAGGGTCATTGCTTGGAGCAGACTTCTTCTTTCCCTTCTAAAGGTGGTGGCAGACCAATGGAGATTCCTGTAATGCATTGTGAACCCCTGGGGAGGAGTTCTCCTTTACAGATTGGTAGTCAAGCTTTAGTTATGTGCAACCAGTTTGAGGCTTTAAGCCCTTCAACTCATCTAGAGGAACTTATTAAAGACTCTAGGCAGGTTTTGGAGGACTCTGGCCCACCTATCTCCTCTTTTTAATGAAGATTTCTACTTGGAATATAAGGGGGATGAATGACATCCTCAAAATAAATGAAATAAAGGACTTCATGAAAATTAATAATGTGGATGTCTTGGGAATTTTAGAAACTAGAGTTAAGGAGAGGAAAGCCTCTAAAATTGTTAAGGGGGCTTTCTCCCCTTATAGTGTCAAAGCCAATTATGACTGTCACCATAATGGCAGGATTGGTGTGTCTGGAATGCTGCTCGAATAAATCTCCATATTCTTGAGGTTAGGGCCCAATACTTGCACTGTCATATTAAGCATCTTGCTACTGGTCATGAGTTTTTTCTTACTCTTGTCTATGGGTTTAATGATGTGGCTAGGAGGAAGGAGGTTTTGACTTTCTGCAATAAACCTCTTTGACTGATGCTTTGTTAGTTATGGGGGATTTTAATGTTGTTAGGAAAATTGTTGAAAGGATTAGCCCTAATGATTCTGATATTGCTGACATAAATGATTGCAACAATGGTATTCTTAGGGCTGGACTTGATGATCTTGTTGGGACAGGTTGTGAGTTCACTTGGACTAACAAGCAAGAGAACAGCACTAAAGTTTGGTCTAAGCTGGATAGAGCTCTAGCTAATATGGGATGGATGCTTAAGTTTCCTAATAGTTCAGCCAATTTCATGGCCCCTGGGATTTCAGATCACTTTCCTGTGATGACTACTAGTTTTGAGCAAGCTTACCCTAAGAGGAGATTTAGCTTCCTTAACTGCTGGACTAATGATGCTTCTTATAATGACATTATTGCTAGTGCTTGCCAAGTTGGAGTTCAGGGGACTCCTATGTTCTCCTTCTTTGCTAAACTCAAGGTAGTAAGGGAAAAACTTTGCTCTTTCCATAAGGCTAACTATTCTAACATTGCTATAAGGGCTAAGAAGGCTAAGGAGGCTCTTTTATCTTGCCAACTTGAACTGCAGAATTCTCCTCTTTCTAATAATATTATGCAAACAAAAGAAGCAGCTTCTCCACAAATTCAAAAGCCTTAAAAAGGCAGAGCTTAGTGCTTGAATGCAGCGAGCTAAAATCCAGGAAATCAAGCAAGGGAATTGCACTACTAGCTACTTCTATGCTAAAATTAGAGAAAAGAAAGCTAAGCAAAATATTGGGGATATTGTTGATCACCATGGCTTGCACCATCATGGGCTCAACAATGTGGCTTCTGCCTTTGTCCTCTACTATCAAGTGGTGCTAAGGTTATTGTTAAGGACCTTGATATAGAATTCCTTTCTAAGGGGTCTCAGGTTTCTGAGATTGATAATATACTTCTTTGTCGCCCTATTTCTGATGAGGAAATTAGGCAGGCCCTTTTTGGAATTGACTCTAATAAAAGCCCTGGTCATGATGGGTTCTCTTCTGAATTCTTTAAACATTCATGGCACCTGATTTGACCTGACTTCTGCAAGGCCATTCACTCCTACTTTCTCTCAGGGAAAATGGCAAAACAGGCCAATGATACTCTTATTTCTCTCATACCCAAAAAGGATACTCCTAGGTCTGTTCAGGATTTTAGGCCTATTTCTTGCTGCAATGTTATGTACAAAACCATCAGCAAAATAACCTCATTGGAGAAGAGCAGGGGGCTTTCATTCTTGGAAGGAGCCTCTTTGAGAATATCATGCTATCTCAAATATGGTTAAAGGATACAACAGGAAGAATGTTACTTCTAGATGCCTTATTATAGTGGATATTAGGAAAGCTTTTGATACTCTCCAATGAGACTTCATTAGAAATAGGCTCCATTCTTTTGGCTTTTCCCCCGTCTTTATTAAATGGATTATGGGTTGCATAACTGGTTCCTGGTTCTCTGTGAATATTAATGGGCAAGTCCAAGTGTTCTTCCAAGGGAAAAGTGGCATTAGACAAGGGAACCCTCTTTCCCCTTATCTGTTTGTCGTTAGCATGGAGGTTCTGTCTAGATACCTGAGAAATATTAGAGATAAACCTCAAGTTTCCCTTCATCCTAAGTGTGTTCAGACTAACCTGACTCACATGATTTTTGCTAATGACCTCATGATTTTCACTAGGGAGGACACCCCTTTTGTTACTACTGTGGTCAATATTCTTTAGGATTTTGGGGACTGGTCTGGCTTAATAGCCAATAAAGAGAAAACTAGTATCTACTTTGGTGGGGTTCCTCCCATCATTAGGTCTGAAATTCTTTCCAGCACAGGGTTTGAAACTCGTCTCTTTCCCTTCAGATATCTAGGAGTTCCTTTACATGCTTCCTCTCTCAATCAAGATAAGTATGACACTCTAATCAGGAAAATCCAGAATGCAGTTCTTCACTGGTCCACAAGGTATTTATCGTATGCAGGGAAGGCCCAACTTCTGAATTCTGTCATTTTTGGGATGGAAAACTTTTGGTGTGCTAGCTTCTTGATGCCTCATGAAGTAGTTAAAGCTATCAACAGGATATGTAAAGATTTTTTCTGGTCTGCTGCTGATGGCAAGCATCAAACTTATAAAAGCTGGACTAGCATTTTTACTCCTTGGTCTGAAGGTGGATTTGGCCTTAAGGAACTATTAGCTTGGAATAAAGCATTGATGCTAAAGTGGGTCTGGCTTATTGAGCAAAAGAGAAGGGGGGCTTGGCTAAATTGGCTTAACAGTTACTACATTAGAGAGGAAGATTTCTGGACTATGGACATTAAGGAAAGGTACTCTGAGAGCTTTAAAGGAATTCTGAAAGTCAGGGACCATTGCATTCAGCTCACTGGTGGTGTGATGGCAGCAAAGCACTACATTGCTCAGTGTGGTTCTTAGGGCAAGTACAGTACTAGTAAAGCTTATTATCTGTTTAGAAATCATCATGCCTCGGCATAGAATCATTTCAACAATGGTTGTTCAAGGGAAATTGGCTACTGTTGATAACATTTAGAAGAGAGGACTGCAGCTAGCTAACAGATGTAGTCTTTGTCATGCAGCTGGTGAGAGTCATGGCCATCTCTTCTTTGCTTGTTCCTACTCTGCTATGGTATGGCAGAACATCCTCTCATGGATAGATATTAGGAGGAGAAGGCTTGGCTTGGTTGGCGAGCTTTATTGGATTCAAAACAGAAGGAGAAGAAAGCACTAGCATAGTGTCTGGCTCAGGTGCAGTGTTGCTGCAACTGTGTACTACATTTGGTGGGAGAGGAATGCAACGGTCTTCTCTGGGCACCATAGATCAGCGGAGCATCTTGTACAGCAAATTAAGTTTGTAGTTAGTGTTCGGCTTTTAGCTATCACTAAGGATAATGTATATAATGCGATTATAGATAATCTCAATAGTTAAAGGAGTCATTAGCTTAATTCTTAGGGGATAATATTGTAAGATCCTTGTATTCTTTTTTTTTTTTCCCTTGAGGATGAATGAGAATATATGACTTTCTTGCAAAAAAAAAAAAATAATAATAATAATAATAATACTAATAGTAATAGTAATAGTAATAGTAATAGTAATAGTAATAGTAATAATAATGATAATAATAATAATAATGATAATGATAATGATAATGATAATAATAATAATA
>JAIUZE010013376.1:0-10204 GCA_022085475.1 Heliosperma pusillum
TTAAAGAAAGTGATATTTAGATCTTAATTTGATTTGTTGTAAAATGAAAAGTTGTTAGTGAGTAAAGAGTGGAGGGAGCCGTGTAAATATAGAGGGATTAGGAAGTCGGGTTTTGAAATTGTTGTTACGGAATTGACTCGCGATTAATAATTATTTTACGTTAATTGATTAAATATAATTAGCGATTAAGTTAATTATATTAAATATCAAGATATTATGTTATATTAATCAAAAGAAATGAAAATATCAAGGCCTATTAGAGAGGAAGGAGCCGTGTGGCTTTGTGAGAATTCGGGTCTGTTTTGTAAACGATTTGCGTAATTTTCGTTGACGGATCGATAAAGTTATAAATATCTAAGATATTATTATTAGATTAATCAAAATAATGAAAATATCCAAAAGTGAGTGGAAAAGGATGACATGGGCGTGTGACTCATGCCAAAGTCGGGTTTCGGGTTGGTTTCGGGATTTACGATGACTCGGGAATAGTTAAATGATGCTCGGGTTTAAACCGTAAAACCTTATTATAAATTCCGAATAAATTCAAAATAATTTTATTAAATTATCATAAATTCTAATAAATCTAAATAAAAATAAATTAAAAATATTATGTTTTTAAATAAAATTTCGGTCTTCAAAATTACAAGGCGAGTCGGGAAAGTCAACGAAAGTCAAAGTCGACTTAAAAGTCAAGAAAAGTCAAAGATGACTTAAAAGTCAAGAAAAGTTTATGACGACTTAATAGTCAAGAAAAGTCAATGACGACTTTAAAAAGTCAAGAAAAAGTCAAAGACGACTAAAAACGGTCTTTTCATGAAATCTCACAGAAATTCCAAATACGAACGCGGAATTTCAAAATACGACTCGAAACAATAAATTCTATTTTAAAAACTTAAGTCTGCTGAAAAGTGTTAGTAAATATTTTTACTAGAAAAATTGGGTACTTTTCGGGTTGTTACAGGTTTAGACTAGGACTGTATTATTATCGTCGTCCTACCGAGAGGATTAGAGTCTTGTGTGTACAAAATGTCTTATCGTACATGATTCCGGGAAAAGTCTTATTCCGTGAACTTATTTGTCTAGGTCATGAGTATATGAAACGTCTTATCGTATACGGTTCAGGGAAACGTCTTATCCCGTGAATTTCCATTGACTTGTCTTGCCATTGTACATGATGCTAGTGCGTGTCATTAACCGTGACAGAATATGTGTCATATTCGTATGATTGGATGGTTGTTTGTAAGTTGAATTATACGTGAACATTGAGTAGGACCCTTGCATGAAATAGATGATTGACGTGGTTTATATGTCGAGTCTCTATCTTATCAAGTATATGCCGCTAACGGTGAGATGTAAGCCCTAGTGAGTATATAGTTGCCTAAGGGTGTCTTCCCCGAGTCTTTGTATAATATGATGGTTACGGCTTCGTACTTCATGTATCGATATCTTTCTATATTGAATTGCCTATTTCTTCTTCTCGTATTTCACATGTATATCTATATATGCATGCTTCTACTTTTGTATTTCCGTATATGTACGTTTAATGTGATATGGCTGGGAGAACGTGGAGTTACTCCCCACTGACTGTGGCGTTCATGTTTTTCATGGATGAACAGGTTGCTTGATTGGATGGCTTTTTGCTTGTGGTATTTTGGGTTCGGGTGTGAGCTAGCGGGCGTTGGCCTGGATGAGTCACCTCTAGACGTTGTTTAGCTAGTTGCTAATAACTTTGATATTGGATAACATTTTGAGAGACATCGTCTCTTTGTATTATATTCTATTTTAGTTTGTAATTATTGACATTCCTCGTATTTTCTATTTGCATGTAAAAAGTTTTAAAAACATCGTAGTTTCCGCTATATAAATCACATGCTTGTTATGTTTTATTTCCGCATTCGCGGGGGTTGTCACAGTTGGTATCAGAGCTTTATCGCTCCCGACGCACACACGTGAACCCTTAACTTAAACTACTTGACCTTGAAATAATAAATGAGAAATGGGTAGAAGTTAAGGATTTTACTTGGTAGTCTATTTGTTTATGCTAAGTGTTAGGATTAACTTGATTTGTTTTTGTTTCTTATGAAGATGGTTAGACCTCGAGTAGTAGAGAACGTTATGCTAGAAGCTCTTACGCAAGTGTTGAAGAATCAACAAGATGTGGCTTTAGCTCAAGCCAACCAAGTTCCCCCTCGTAGAGAAGATAACCACCAAGGAGGATACGCTTGGGTGGCTAGCCAGATAGCCAGGAGTAAAATTATACCTTACGGTGGAGAGCCTGACCCTACCGAGCTATCGGAATGGTTCCGAGAAATGGAAAAGCAATTTGATTTATACCAAGTCCGCGAAGAGGACAAGGTAAGAATTGCAAAGCACTTCCTTGTAAGGGAAGCAGATAATTGGTGGGCGATTACTAGCGCCACCGCTACTCTTGAAGACGATTTCAATTGGGTTTGTTTCAAAGCTCTAGTTGAAGGTCGATTTTATCCTAAGGCGCTCAAGCAACAAAGGCTCAAGGAATTTATTGACTTCAAGTAAGGTAACTTGTCGGCACAAGACTTCACTACGGAGTTCAACAAACTTGCTCACTTTGCACCAAGACTCATCAAGGACGATGTGTTGGAGCTAGTGTCCTCCACAGTTAGTGCAATAACATAAATAAATCTCTGTAGGTTCACAGGGTATACTTTGTATAATAATCACTTGATTAACGTTTATCAATAACGGTTGGCTTGCTAGATAAGTTTGACGTTATTGTCATACAGATGGCGGTGATCAACTAGTCCCTAAAAGTCACACCTAAAGGATGTGTTTGAGAGATGTGATTATTTGAGAAAATAATCATATTGATGCCCTATTATATGACTAAAAGGTTAGTCAGTGTATTTGACTAAAAGGTTAGTCAATGTGATGATGAGACGATTATTTAATAACGATTAAATAATATAAGCTGAGACGAATTAAAAGTAATTCGTAATTAAATATAAACTGTTGTATTTAATCAGCATATATATAATGTAAGCTTATGCGAATTAAAATGTTAATTCGTAAATTGAATATAAAATGTTATATTGAATTAGCAAATTATAATTATACGGATAATTATAATTAACGTATATATTATACGATTGTCATATTAGATGTTGTCAGACCGGTATTAATGTATCGACTACAAAATGTTGTATGGACATATTAATACATGACAACACAAATGACATTTATAATAATAATACACATTATATATTAAAGCGAATTTAACCGAAATAAAGTCCAGATTCATTCTGGAATTTTCGGTCAATGGGTAGTTATTTTGAGGAGAAAAATCTCCTCATAAAACCCTAAATTGAGCCGTGAGACAAGAGGAGAAGGGAAAAAAAAATTCTAACCCTAATTTATTTCTCATTTGTGCCTCCATCTCTTCACATCACAAGATCAAAAAAAAAGTTAACAGTAACTTTTGACAAAAATATTCTAGCAAATTAAAAGGCATTTCTCATTCTATCTTGGGTGCTACGATTAGGAGATATCATCATTTTGATATTGTTCTTAGGCCTTTAAGCAAGGACTAAAGGTTATTTATAATCTGTCGCTTATTATGCATTTTCGCTTATGACTATTAATCATTTAATCATAATTTCATTATAATCCTGAGTAATTTAAAGGGAAGTATACGGATATTTTCCCACAAGTGGTATCAGAGCCATAGGGCTATGAAATTGTTTATATGATTTTCATAAATTTTGAATTTGTATAATTTTGTTTATAAAAAAAAAATTATCATTTCGGCAAAAGTTTTTTTTTAGCCGTGTGTTTTATTTTTTTTTGGTGTTCCATTTTGATTCAAATATTGTTATTTTAAAATGTTGAGAAAATAATATATGAATTTGTAGATGTTTTGATTGAATAATGATTGAATTAAAACGTAAATGGAATTTGATATGAATGTTAATGAACATGCTTTTGCTTTATATTTTCGGTATAAAATGATCTAGATATTCATGTTAAAAGGTTAATTTGAATCATCTATTTTGTATCAATGTTTAATATCGATTAGATATTGTTTGTTTGTACTGATTTAGTTAATATAAGCATGATTGAATTAAAACCGTTTAATTTGATTAATTTTTTTTTCTGCCCGTGTACTGTTCCTGTGCTGTTCACAGAATAAAAAAAAATAAAAAATTTCTGTTTTTTTAAAAATGGCAGCAGCAGCTGCGGTTTTTTTTTTTTTGTAAAGTTTTTTTTTTCGGTTTTTGGTATAAGCGAGAGAGAAAACAAAAAAAAAATTTTGGTATCTGCTACTATTCATACGTGAACAGTAATAATTAAAAAAAATTTGTTTTTTTTAAACCAATTTTTGTATTGTACAGTAGAAAGATAATGTATGATTGTTTTTGTGAAAAAGTTCACAAAATTTTTGATACCATGTTATTTTAAAAAGGTTTAAAATAATGTTGTTATTATTCATATTGATTATGAATTTCATTGGATTTTGATTGAAATCTAGTGATGGATTACGGAATCGTCACATGATTTAATGGTGGTTTGGATAATTAATCAACATAATTTATGCATTATGTTTTGTATGATTAATTTTAGTTGATGCTTTTATTATGTTGAATGTTGTTTGAATGGTTTAATTTTACGCATTTTTGTACAATCAGTTGTAATTTACTAGTGTGGCCTTAGTAGATTATGTTTTCGTAATGATGGAAACATAGTCTTGGTTGTAATTTTGAGATCTCGTATCTCCCCTATGTAATTTTAATTTTTGGAATCATTTTGAATTAGAATGTAAATAGGTTTACATTTGTAATTTTTAAAATGTATTTTGAGAAGATTCAAGATGGAGATCGGATGGCTCACTCCCGCTATATGGACCAAGGTGGAACATCAAGTCAAGCTTCTCGGGTCCATAAGGATGGATTCCAAACTTGTATTTTGTTCATTTTGGTAGTTAGGCCACACTAGGTGTTTTATTTTGCGTTTTATTTTTCCATTCTCGTTGCTTTATTCACATGATAGATAATTGCATCATATTCCGCCTAAACCAAACCACCTAAAAATGCATGACAAATGATTCATACAGTTTGAATATTTTAATCTTGGACATACAGATGTCACTCGCTTTTAGGGCCATCACCTTAGTTTAAATTATTCTCGAGTTGCTAGACATTCGTTCACTTAAAATGAGTTAAAGTTAAGATGCTGGGACCTTCCCCTATAAATAAAATTGAGACTAGTCTTTATAGGGAAAACTATTATGAACCCCTTCTTCGTCGGAAGTCCTAATATGACCCCTTCTACGTTGGGTAAGTAGTGAGTGTTGACCTATTTTTATCTCAACATTATAGTACAAGTAATATCTCGTGATTATGATGGACTAAAGATAGAATTTACAGAAATTTATCGACCAGGAATTCTAAAAGTAGAATTAGCCAAGAGGTTGGCTTATCAATTTACAGAAATTGAGTCTTGGGATCATTTATATAATTCTTGAGGGAGGTCAATTGTATAAATGCACGAGTCATCGCATTAAACAGTTTTTGCATTAGACTTAAATTTAAAACGGGTTTTTGGAGCCAGTGTCCTCCACAGTTAGTGCAATAACATAAATTAATCTCTGTAGGTTCACAGGGTATACTTTGTATAATAATCAGTTGATTAACGTTTATCCATAACGGTTGGCTTGCTAGATAAGTTTGACGTTATTGTCATACAGATGGCGGTGATCAACTGGTCCCTAAAAGTCACACCTATAGGATGTGTTTGAGAGATGTGATTATTTGAGAAAATAATCATATTGATACCCTATTATATGACTAAAAGGTTAGTCAGTGTATTTGACTAAAAGGTTAGTCAATGTGATGATGACAGATTATTTAATAATGATTAAATATAGTTAGCTGAGACGAATTAACTGTAATTCGTAAATTGAATATAAAATGTTATATTTAATTGTTGTATATAATGTAAGCTAATTAAACATAAACCGTTATAATTAATTGGCAAATTATAAATATACGGATATTTATAATTAATGATGTATTATAATGTCGGTCCATGTAAAAACGACGATTATAATATATTACATTATATTGGAAGCTTAAATGACTAAAAACGAAAATATCCTGATACACTCGGTTTTTAGTCAATGGGTAGTTATTTTGAGGAGACAAAATCTCCTCATATAAACCTACTATGTGCCGTGAGAAACACAAGAGAAGGCAGAGAGATTAAGCTTTTATTTCAAAACCTAATTGATTCTCACTGCAGCCTCCATCTGATCATACACACATCACAAGACAAAAGTTAACTGTAACTTTTCTCAAAACCACAAAACCTCCTTCTCAACAGTGAGATCGTGTAAGAGGTTCACTTTCTAGAAAAAGAAAAGGGTATTTCTCGGAGCATCTTGGGTGCAACGATTAGGAGGATATCTACCTTGATAGCTCTGTTCTTTACGCCTATTGCTAGGACCGGAGGTTGATTTCTAAATCTTTTTTCTTGTTTTCGTTTATGACTCGATAATCAAATTATTACTTTTCGTTATAATCCTATATTAATTGTATTGTGGTAATACCGATTTCCCACAAGTGGTATCAAAGCATAGGCCACGAAATTTTTTTAATTTGATTTCATAAACCGAAACTGTTTTTACGCTGTGTGTTTGTCTCGATCGAGGACTTTATTTACTCGATCGAGCAGTTTTTGGGAGCTATTTGTCTCGATCGAGTTCTTGTGTTGCTCGATCGAGAAGGTTTGCTTTTCTCAAATTTTTGGTCGATCGAGAAGCTTGATTCGCTCGATCGAGGACTTTAGTGTCTCGATCGAGTGATGTTTATACTCGATCGTGGTCCCTGTTTGTCGATTAGGAAGAATTAGTCGATCGAGTAAACAGTATACTCGATCGATACGTTTTCTTTTCGATCGAGAGACTTAATGGTTTAATTTCTTCTCGATCGAGCTCCGTATAGAATCGTATTTCCTTTCGTATTCGTTTTCATTTAGATTTGTTTTGTAATTTTAATCTGTTAAAATAACATACAATAGATTTGTAGATGTTTTAATTTAATAAAGATTAGATTAAAATGAAAATGGAAATGATGTTGAATGAGTTTATCATTTGAAAGGATATTAATTTTTCCCTATTATGTCGATAAGGACCATTTTTGCCGAAATTTTTTTTTTCTGTTTTGCCGTGTATAAATTTTTGGGCCTATAATTGTACATCATTCGGATTGTGTATAATTAATGTGAAACGGTTCACATATGCTTAATATCTTACATTTTAAAGCAGTTTGAAATGTTTAGGATAGTTCATTTTATCAGTAAAATGAATCGAGATTGTAATTAATGTGGGTAATTACAGAATTATCACATAATTATAATCTATGTTGAAGGGGTGGTTTGGATAATAAAACATCGTAATAAATGTATTATGTCTTGCATGTTTTATTTTAGTTGGTGCTTTTATAATGTTTTTGGATTGTTTGAATGAATTTTTAACGTATTTTTACAATCAGTTGTAACTTAGTGTGGCCTTAGTAGATTGTGTTACCGTAATGATGGTAACATAGTCTTGGATGTATTTTGAGATCTCGCATCTCCATTATTTTTAGTTTTGGGTTTTGAAATTAGTATGTAATAAATAGGATCCATGTAATTTTATTTATTGTAATTTCTAAGAAGACTAAAGATGGAGATTGGAGCTCACTCCCGCTGCATGGACCAAGAAGGGTGATAAAGTCAAGCTTCGAGGGTCCAATCTGTTGGATTCCGAGTTGTATTTTATTCTTTTTGGTAGGATAGGCCACACTAGGACATGTTTTTCCTTTTACGTTTTTCATTCTCGTTTACTTTCCATCACATGATAGATAATTGCATCATATTCCGCCTAAACCAAACCACCTAAACTAAAAATGCATGAAAATGATTCATATAGTTTGAATATTTTAATCATGGACATACAAATGTCACTCGCTTTTAGGGCCATCACCTTAGTTAAATCATTCTCGAGTTGCTAGACATTCGTTCACTTAAAATGAATTAAAGTTAAGATGATGGGACCTTCCCCTATAAATAAAATTGAGACTAGTCTTCATAGGGAAAACTACTATGAACCCCTTCTTCGTCGGAAGTCATAATATGACCCCTTCTACGTTGGGTAAGTAGTGAGTGTTGACCTATTTTTATCTCAACATTATAGTATGAGTAATATCTCGTGATTATGATGGACTAAAGATAGAATTTACAGAAATTTATCGACCAGGAATTCTAAAAGTAGAATTAGCCAAGAGGTTGGCTTATCAATTTACAAAAATTGAGTCTTGGGATCATTTATAAAATTCATGAGGGAGGTCAATTGTATTAATGCACGAGTCATCGCATTAAACAGTTTTTCATTTGACTCAAATTTAAATCGATGAAACTTATCATATTTATTTTCTTTTTCACAGTCTTATATACAGATATAACTGCTAAATAACAAAAATGGCTGGCCATACTGATGACCCAATGCCAAGTGGCACACTCGGACGTGAGTCCTGGCTTAAGATGTTCATGAACACTATGAATCAGTCAACGCGACTGAAGAATAACGGGTCCAACTTTGCGGACTGGGAGGCGGCATTACGGAATGCTGTCATTGCTGACGGTAAGCTCAAGTACTTAACTGAGCCATTACCGCTAAACCCAGGCCCCAATGCAGGAGCAAATGAATCACTTGCTTATAGTGATTTCGTAATGGAGGCGGGTGCGATAAAGAACATACTCATCTCTTCAATGTATTCAAATTTGCAAAGGCGATTCATTGCCCATGGTGCGAATAAAATTTTTACCACGCTCTCTAACGAGTTCTCGAAAGCTCCGAGGATCGTTAGCTATGAGCATACCTGTCGCTTCTTTGAAGCGAAACTCCAGAGGGGCCAAGAAGTTAGCCCACACATTCTTGACATGATTGAGAATGTCGAGAAACTGGAGGCACTTGGTTGCAAAATCGATGAGAAGATCGTCATAGACCGCGTTCTTCATTTACTTCATGATGGTTTTGCCCTTTTCAGGGCAAATTACTATATGAATGATATGAAGAAGAGTCTTCATCAACTCCACTCACTCCTTGTACAGACAGAGAGTGATCTGAAATTGAGTGGGAGTCTGAAACAGGACGTTCTCATGATTGCCAACAAGGGCAAAGGTAGGGGCAAGGCTCAGGCCAACCTAGCTGTAGGGAAGCCGAAGTTCAAAAAGCCAGGGCAAGGCAAGAGTGGGCCTGGTGAGTCTAGCGGTAGCTCACAAGGCAAGACAAAGAGCGATGAAGGTAACGTGGAGTGCCACCATTGCCACAAGTTTGGGCATTGGAGGAGGAACTGCCTCGTGTACCGTGAGGACATAAAAGCAGGCCGCGTCTCTCCTGTTGGTATGTCTTCTTCGTTTATTCATATGATTGAGATCAACCATGAAAGTTTCGGAACTTGGGTATTAGATACTGGTTGTGGTTCTCATCTGTGCAATCATTTGCAGGGCCTAAGAAACATCACAACTCTCGCAAGGGGTGATGTGGACCTGCGAGTGGGGAATGGAGCAAGAGTAGCTGCCGTTTCAGTGGGAACATATGTAATCAAACTCCCGAGTGGATTTGAGTTATTTCTGAATAACTGTTACTATGTACCCAGTTTATCTAAAAACATTATTTCAGTTCCGTACTTGATAAGACGGTTGTCGTTTGTACTAAAGGATAATAGTTTATTTTCCTCTTTAAACGAAATGATTTATGGTGGTTTAATAAAGCAGTAGTTTCCATGAATGATTTATGTTAGATCACCACAGATATAAGGCATGTGAGTAGTAAGAAAGCAAAGGTTGGTGACAAAGATCAAAACTATTTATGGCATTGTCGTATGGGACACATAAATGAAAAACGCGTGAAGAAGCTCATTGATAATGGGACTATCTCCCCATTTGACTATGAATCTTTTGGCACGTGTGAATCATGTCTCATAGGCAAAATGACTCGAATTTCCTTCAAAGGGGTTGGAATGCGCGCTGCTGACCTATTAGGACTCATACATACTGATGTGTGTGGACCTATGTCAATCAACGCTAGAGATGGCTATAGATATTTTATAACTTTCACAGACGATTTGAGTAGATATGGATATGTCTACTTAATGAAGCATAAAAGTGAGTCCTTTGAAAAGTTCAAGGA
>JAIUZE010013377.1:0-19395 GCA_022085475.1 Heliosperma pusillum
TCAATCTTATCAATCTTATACCGCTAACGGTGAGATGTAAGCCCTAGTGAGCGTATTCGATTGCCTAAGAGTGTCTTTCCCGAGTCTTTGAATAACATGATGGTTACGGATTTGATTTCCACATGTTCTTATCATTATCTATAGAATTGCCTATTTATTCTTATCACAACTCACATGTATATCTATATATGCATGATTGTACTTTTGTATTTCCTTATATGTACGTTAAAGGTGATATGGCTGGGAGAACCCGGAGTTACTCCCCACTGACTGTGGCGTTCATGTTTTTCATGAATGAACAGGTTGCTTGCATGGATTGACTCTTTGGATATGATATTTTGGGGTTCGGGTGTGAGCTAGCGGGCGTTGTCCCTGGAAGATTAACCTCTAGACGATTTTAGCTTATTTGCTAAACCCTTGTTCTTTGTTAACATTTTGAGAGACTCCGTCTCTTTGTTATTTTCCGCACTTAGTTGTAATATTTTGACACTCCTCGTTTTATTTAACTTGCATGTATAAAAGTTTTTAAAAACTACCTATTTCCGCAATATAATTCACATGCTTGTTTGTTTATTATTTCCGCATTCGCGAGGGTTGTCACAAGAGTATTAGACAAGGACTTACGACTAAATCGTAACTATAAATATCAAGTATTGACTTTGATTTTCACCAAAAGTATTGTGAAATGGTTTCACAAGTTAACTTCTCTAACACACATTATTAGATAAGGTGTTGTTGAATAGAGAAACAGAACCTTATACGATATGGTTTTGTCTTTGTCAAGTCAAAATGAGCCATTTGACTAACCTTGGGATCTTAATATTTTGTCTGCTATTTCTTTTCCCACCATATTAAAACACAGTTAAAACAGTCTGATTTCATTCCATATATGATATGGGTAGGTTGCGTACCTAATTTATAAGTTATTTGAATGTAACAAGTGCTCAATAATCTCACATTGACCACGAGAACAAAGCGTTTGTGACTCGTAATGCTGTCTTTCAATAAAAATACGATTATTTCTTGATAAGACAGAGTGGGAGAAAATGTTTCAAGAGCCACAAACTGAGCATATGGTCCGTAAAAAGTTTTCCTTATTGCTTGTTCAGTAGTTGTTTCTTCGGAACCTAGGAGGTCAGGTGGAATTTTATCACTCCTTAATAGTGATGAATTCTAATATGTGACTTATAAAAGACTGTTTTTAGTCCCAACTTCTTGCTATGGCTTAGAGTCATACAATTTGTAATGGACTCCATGCATGATGGTCAAGTATGTGACCTGGTAAATTTTAATTGAAGAAGTACGACCTCTTCAATGTAAATTGATTTTTAAGATCGAAATTTGCATGGATGAACATTAAAATGTTTTCAAAGATAACTTGGTAGTCAAAGAGTTTTGCACCAACCTTAATTCTTTGATCCATTCGAATATACTTATCGATTACATCATATCATAATAGTATGATGTCAACTGGATCTCAAGAACCACCTTCTTGAATACGATTCTAGAAGAGGTAGTATATTTTATATTCACCTGTGGGTTCGTAGATCCTAACTATCCTAAGTTAATTTGCAAGCTTAAGAGGATGTCTTAAGTAAGCACTAAAGAGTTGGAATTGGTGTGTCAATCATGTTGTAAAATATTTCTCGATATCTCGAGGAATTATGTTTATACATGAAGTTTAGTGGGAGTAATGTGGTGTGCATCAGTCTTATATGTGGAGACATATTGATCATTTTAGATGATGGAATATTTTGGAGAAGTAGAATACATCTTTTAGATATCAGGATTTATGTAGATAAATCTAAAAGGATATTAGCGTTGAGTCAAAATTCTTATATTGATAAGATATTTGACTGGTTCAAAGAAGTTGAACACATGATAAATTGATTCCTTTTTGCTTCCGCTGCGGGATCAATTATATACGCTGTGATGTATACTCAATCCGACATTTCGCATGCTTTGAGCATGACAAGTCGTTTGCAATCAAATCCAAGTGAGAGTCACTTGATAGCCATAAATAACATTCTTAAGTACTTGCGAAGGACTAAAGATATGTTCCATATGTTTGGAGTTTATAGTGAGTTGTGTGTAAGAGTTTACACAGACTTCAGTTTCCAAACTGATCAAAGTGATTTGAAATCACGAATTGGCTGTGTTTTATAGAAGATTTATCTGTTGGAAGAGTTCCAAGCATAAAAGACTATTGGAAAGGTTCCACGTAGGAGTGACATTTTCAAATATAAATGTCATGTATTCGCTGGAAGTGTTCCAGGCAGTTTATCATTGCGGATTTCACAACGGAAGTAGAGTACATTGCGTTATATGATGATGCATATGAAAGTAGCTTGGATTCGACAGTATTGGAGGGACTAGAAGTAGTTCATATAGCTGTATATCCTATCCCATTATACTGGATAAACAGTGGGAGCTACCTTTAGGACAAGAGTCCTAAGTCTAGATTCAAACCTAGACACGTACTCAGAAAGTTTTATGTAATATGAGATTACGTAGACAAAGAGAAATAGCAATCAGAACGATGGGAAAGATGCAAGTATTGCTAATCCATTAGCCATGCCTTTTGCAGGCTGAACATGATAGTCATGTCATTTCAATGGAGATTGAAATATGTACCTAAATTGCTGGAGATTATGAGATATGAAATTATTGATAGCGTATCAATTTTTACAAATATTAGATAATCGCATTCATTGTTAGAGTTTAATTAAAAACTCCTTATTTAGTTTGACTAAATTTTAATACTTTGTTTATCCGAATTGGTTGAAAGAAAAGTTGAACCCAATTCAAGTGAACAGGATGAACTTAGTGTTTTGTCCCTAGTCACTCATTTGAGGTGACGTCTCGAAGTGACTAGATTGTAAGTCGATCGATGGTTGGTTTAGCACCATGGGGTCATGGAGATGACTGGTCGTTTACATAGACAGACTGTGGAGACACTCTGTCGGGCAGTGACCATAATAGAGTCCCTTATCAAAATTGTTGAAGCCTGGTCGTGGCGGGGATTTCTATTATATTCCTATGAGTCGATTCTTTAGACTGGCTACCATTTATCTGAGTCGGTGTATTTTCCGATTGACTTTGGTTTTTTGTCCTAGGTCGTGCCGTGAAAGGAGGCCGATGGGCATCTACTGGGTCATGGTGATTTGCATTATACAGTGTAAGTTGGGTCAACAGGAATTGTCCACCCACGTTGGGTATTAACATCTTCGGGCCACTCGAGGAGTAGTAACTGGAAATGCGTGGCCACGCTCGGAAGAGATCTCTGGTAGATTTTTCGGTCAAACAGTTACTCTCCCAGATCGAGAAAACCACTCTATTTATAATTTCAATTGCAAGTGCGACCTGTAAGACACCTTGCAATGAGTGGGAGGATGTGACGCAAAAGAGACAAGAGAATCGGTAGCACACAACTTGTAGAGACAAGTGGGAGAAATTGTAGGAGGAGGAGTCCTCCGCAATAGTGTTGCTACATGCACAACTTGTATCGGACAAGTGGGAGATTGTTGGAGTAAGTGTCCTCCCCAATAGTGCATTTAGATAATAAATCTCATTTGGACTATACGTGGCATGATTAGTATATTTTGATACTCCACGTCAGTTGATTAACGTAAATCGGTAACGCTTGGCTGACTAGAGTTTGACGTTATTGTCGTATGACGGCGGTAATCAACTGATCCCTTTAGGTCACACCTATAGGATGAGACCCAAATAGAATACTAATTATTTGAATACGATACAGTTTAATTAGAGCATTACATATATTTGATATGTACGTTTAGTTACGAGAGTTGTTTATTGGAAATTGAGTTAGGAACTCATTCCACTTAAGTTTATTAGTCAATTATACGATAACTGACTGAATAAATTTTACGTCTTATTTTAATACGATTAAATAAGATTTAATTTAGTGATTAATCGTTGATTCATTAAATTAGTTGAGGTAATGCATATATTTTGAGGTAGAGGTAATTATTTAATTATATTTACAAGACGTTGTAAAATAAATTAACTGGGCATTGTGGGACCCATTATATATTGATATAATGGTAAAATATCACTTAAAAGTTAAGTACATATTGTTTATTAATTTGAGTCATATAATTGTTATATGATCAAATTAACACTTAATTATACAAGATAATTAAGCATATGATTAATAAGTATTTGTGAGACAAATATCAAAAACCAAAATGGTCCATTATGGACACAAGTGGACCGGTTTTGAGTAGATAAAATCATTAGTGATTTTACTCTACCAATTCTACACTCCACCATTTCATAATGACATGTTATGACACATGATCATTATCAATTTCCATCCCACACTCAAGCTTTTGCATGTGAATTAAATAAGTAGAAAAATCACCCTTGTTGGTGTGAGATGTGCCGGCCATGTGCTCCTTAAAGAGCATGATGGTTGCTCATTTTTCTCAACTAATTCATTCACTTGTTTTTGCCATACTTCTTACTAAAACCTCTTCTCTCTACAACTCTCTTAAATACTAATATTCTCTAAGTATTACTAGAGTAGTAATACAATAATATTAGTAGTATTTATCTTCACTTATTATCTAGTTAATAATAAGTTTAGATTATTTGGGTTTAATCTTGGGTGCAACAAGGAGACCTTCAACTTTGGAGGTTATTTTATGGAGGATCATCCACTAAATACATGCTCAAGAACAATAAGAAGGAGTTCTTATTGTGCCCATATTGGACCGAAAATTTCCATTGTAAGGAAATTCATCTTATCTTTATATTTATGCTTTTATATTTGCATGCATGATAACTAGATCCTAAATCATTAAGTTAATGTAATTTAATGAACTAATTAGAGGAGTCTAATTAGAGGTCTAGGACTTTCAAGAAACACTTCCAAGGGGTATTGCTACACCCCAAATCGCAGCCCAAAACTTTGAAATCAAACCTGCCTTCATTAACCTTATAGAAAGAAGCCAATTTAGTGGCAATGCCACAGAAGATCCCAACCTTCACATCCAAAACTTCTGTGACTATTGCTCCACTATTAGACAAACTGGAGTCACCCAAGGGCAAATTAGAGAGATGCTCTTCTCATTTTCTTTGAGGGGTAAGGCAAAGTTGTGGATACTTAGCCTTGATAAGGTTACATTAGGTATCACCGATTGGGAGAGTTTAGCTCTTGCCTTCTACCAAAAGTACTTTCCTCCAGAAAAGACCGCTTTGTTGAGAAGTCAAACCACTAGTTTCCGACAAGGGGATGATGAGAGCCTATATGAAGCCTGGGAGAGGTACAAGGACTTGCAAAGAGAGTGTCCTCATCATGGGATAGATCCATGGCTCCTTGCCATCACGTTCTATAATGGATGTTATATAGAGTCCCGTCGTATCCTGGATTCTGCTAACAATGGAAGATTTGATTAAATCAATGTTGACATTGCTCACACTACCATTGAATCCATGGCAATTCACGATTCTCAATATAGAAATTCCCGCCCCGTACCATTGAAATCTAAGCAAGAGGACCCCACTTTAACACTTTTACAAGCTCAAGTAGCCCTTCTCACACAAAAGCTAGAGCAAATCCAATCCTTTACATCTCAACAAAGTGACAATGGTGTAAGTAAACTTGAAGCCATCATGCTGCAATTGGCTCAAAGGCAAGACACCATGATAGCTCAATTCCAAGAGAGCGATCAAGCTAAGGATGCCGCCATCAAATTGTTGGAAGCTAAAATTTCCCAATATGCCTCTTCTAATACCCACCAAAAGCAAGGACAGCTGCCTTCACAATGTTACCAACCTCACAAAACTATAAATGCCATTTCCTCGAGAAGTGGTAAGCATAATGATGAGCCCGTGGTTGTTGATGTTGTTGATGAGGTGCCCATGTCAAAGGGGAAAGAGCCCGAGATTCCTATTGAGATCAAAGTGCCATTTCCCCAAAGGTTAGCCAAGCACAAGGAGGAGGCAAAGTATGGTAAGTTTCTTGACGTCGTCAAGAATTTAAAGGTAACAGTCCCTTTCATTGAATTGTTTGCCCAAGTTCCTTCTTAATCCAAGTTTATGAAGGAAGTCCTCAAAAAGAAGAGATCCTTCAATGAGATGAAGACCTTAGCTTTCACTGAAGAGTGTAGTGCACTCTTGCAAAATAAGTCTCCACCAAAACTTAAGGACCCTGGTAGTTACTCCATCCCTTGCACTATAGGCACGTATACCATTGATAAAGCCCTTTGCGACCTAGGTGCTAGTGTAAGTGTCATGCCCTTTTGTATGTTTAAAAAACTTAACATGGGTGCTTTGAAATGCACTAATATTACTTTGCAAATGGCGGACCGTTCTCCTAAACAACCTATGGGTGTTTTAGAAGATGTGCCCGTCAAAGTTGGTAAGTTTTTCATTCCCGTTGACTTTCTAGTACTTGACATAGCCGAAGACTCTCAAATCCCAATCATTTTGGGAAGACCCTTTTTGCACACTACTTGTGCAGTTTTTGATGTCAAGAATGGGAAGCTAACATTGGAAATAGGAGATGACAAGGTGACCTTTAGTAAAAATTCCACCGTTAGGAGTCCCTTGTTAGAAGACTCGTGTTATGTGCTTGATGTTGATGACTCTTCTGTTGTTTCTTCTATGCCTCGATCCTTACTGACGGATCCGTTGGAGGCACATGTTAGTGTTGATTCTGTTGCAGGTGACCATACTAAAAGCACTACTGCTAAAAGTGCTAGAAGGGGCTATACTCGGAAAAGCTTGGAATGGATGGAAAATGTAAAGAACGCCATGAAGATGAGCTTGGATGATAGTGAGTTTAAAGATAAAGGATGATTTCAAAGAAAGAAATGGAGTCTAGCAAGACTTTTAAATTGCGCTTCTCGGGAGGCAACCCGTGTTCCTTTTCTTTTTGCATTTTTATTTTTGTATTCCCTTTTTCATTGTTAGGATTTATTTTGCAGTTGAAAGAGTTTTTGAAGAATCTAAAAAGACCTTCCTTGTCAAGTCCAAAAGACTAGCTTGGGGGAGTCCGCGCTGACTAGTAAGCTTCACTCTTCTTTCATTTTTCCTTTTCCCCATTAAGCATCTCATTGCATATTTTGTCTTTGTGCTCACATTGAGGACAATGTGATGTTTAGCTTGGGGGAGTCCGCGCTGACTAGTAAGCTTCACTCTTCTTTCATTTTTGAACATCATTGACTGCTTTTCATGCTTTTCTTGCTTGTTTACTATGCTATCATGTTACATTTTCCAAACTTAGAGCTTTCAAAAGATAATGATTCAATATTTATTGAATTGTGCATACATGGGGAAGTCTTGTACACAGTAGGCATGGAATGAATCTATAGATGAGTACGCTTGATCTTGACATTTGGCAAGTTACATATATTGTAAGGTAGAACCTCCTTAGGCTGGTACATCTATACCCAGTCTCATTTAGGTGTGTGTAGTTCTCCTTGTGATGTGTGTCATGTCAAAACGCATAAGTATGGTTCTCATTTCATTTCTATATGCATTGCATTCATGATTCACTAAGATTTGAAGCCTTTTTTACTTTGAATTACCCCTCAAAATAAGCCCCTTCATACAAATGCTTCACAAAATAATAGCTACATACAAAAACTGCCTACCTTTTGAGCTAGTAGCTAGACTATGGTGTGTGGGTGCTCTTTTGAGAAGATTTGTTCTGATATGACAAAGGGAATTTGGGAGAACGAAAATGTACAAGAAGTGATGTTATGTTCAGAAAAGAAAAGAAAAAAATGAATAGAAAAAGAAAAGAAAAAAATAAAATCGAAAAAAAAGAAATAAAACAAGAAGTTGTGAGTATCTCCTCAAAATGTCAAGTCAATATTCAGAAGGAGTTTACCCTTGTGTTTCGTGTGTAATAAGCCAATATGTTCCTTCTAGGCTTCGTTATTTGTCTTTTGGGAATTAATCGAAAGTTTGGATTGAGTATCCATTTATCATTGGTCAGTTGCTAGCTCATTCTAACCTTCACATTGACCATAACTATTTGTCCACCTTTCACCCATTTCCCAAAGCCTTCTTCATTTCTTTTTCGGCTTCTTTTCTGTGTGCATTGTGATCTTTGACTTGTGTTTTGAATTGTTTACCATATTAGACTGCGGACACATTTTCATAAGTCGTAGATAGGTGAGTGTCTCAAAAACATTTACACATAAAGAAATCACCTTTTACATACATTGAGTGTTCGAGTGTACCGTTAGAGTCCATTTGTCAAAAGATCATGCAAGAGCCGAAAATCTATAGTGAAATTCTTTGTGCTACGACGTTATGTAAGTCTCAGCCATGTTTATGTATCATTCTTGCCCACGTTGCTTTTGGGTTATGATTCATTATGCTTCAAAAGTTTTACGTTGAGAGTTGTTTCTTGATGGTGTAGTAGCCAATGCTTGCAACCTTGTCCTGGTATTGTTTGTTATATTTGCTTGAGGACAAGCAAAGGTTTAGCTTGGGGGAGTTTTATAAGTGAATATTTGTATAATTTTAACCCCCAATTTAGCTCGGTTTTGTATGTCATTTGTGCCTTGCTAAGCCACTTTATGAGCTAATATCGTCTTCTAGGCGAATTCCTATGTTCTAACATGTTTTGTAGGGAAAGTGGCGTTTCTACGCCCTTTTTCTATATTCCCGAGCATTTGCCTAGAACCCGACGATTTGAAGAAGCAAGCTTGACCAAGTGAAAGGCATTTCAAGAAGGTTCACTAATTCGAAAGAGAGAAGAAGCAAAGACAGTTTCGTAGTTGTCGGAAGATCAATCAATCAGGCAGAAGAATTCATCGCTTTACATCAAATCCTATCAACAAACCCGACTCAAGAGGTCAAGGGGGATGTTGGAAGTCAAGTCAAAGCAATGGGAGATGAAACGTTAGTCAAATACTTCTAGATGCCAACTTACCCGATCGGGTAAGTGTGTACTCGATCGGGGATGTGTGCTGATCCGAGCATGACGGCTACAACTTCCTACTTTTGTCCTATGTGTTTAATGCCCAACCTCTTCTCCACGAAAACCTAATGCTATATATAGATGCTCTAGCCCCTCTTCTCAAATCATCTCTCATATCCCTCTTACAATTCTCTTCTCTTCTCTTCTTACATTTCTCCTTAGATTAGGAGGAGGGGGAACTAGCCTCCCTTCTCTCATTTTCTTCTTCTTTAGTCTTTTGTTCTTAGTTTATTTCTGTCCATTTCATATCAAAACTTTAGCTTAGATTAATAAGAATTTCATCCTTGTAATCTCCTTTGTGAGGTTCAAGCGTTGTAATTGGTGGATCGTTTATTATGTGCAAGGATTTTCTATTATTGTTATCATTATCGTCATCGATCGTCATATAAGTATTCCTAATTTATCCTTTGTTTATTGTTCTTTATTGTTTTCCATTTGATTGTTATTCTATATTCATACTTAGATTCGTTTTTATGTTGTTATAATCATAGTTTCATTTCTCATATTGTCATATAGTGTCGTTATTATCACCACATAGAGAGTCTAAATTATTGTTAAAATCAACTAAATATGCCTATCTTAACTTTCATTGTTAATATCATCTTAAATTTAAACATTATCATGAGTGAGTAGTCACCTTTCTAGGGTGTAGGGTAGCCATGTTAGATTGATTAAAAGATGTTAATTGGATAAAAGAAATTGTGCCTTTAAAACGTTGTGTCTATGCATGTTTGGATTGTACCGATAGTTAACGACTTCTGGCCGGAAATCATCGACTAAAATGGAATTCTTTTCCAAGGTAGACATACGAGAATTGAATAGACCAAGCATGACATGGTAGATTAAGACCTAGTAAATCGCCTAAAAAGCCTGCTAGACCATCTGATCTATGATTGTAATGAACACATCATTCTTACGAACTCACAATGAAGTATTTGCATGTTCCAAATCCAATTTCATCAATATGTCAATCTACATGTGTGAACCTACTTCCCTAGATGCTTTTCATCACTTGTTTTATTGTTTTCATTTCCATTTGCTTTTATTTCATTTTCGTTTATGCCTTGTAGTAGTTTAGAAACAAAATTTCCAAAACCCAGATATTCATTAGATAAAACCCAATTGCGAGACATCTCACATTCTATAGGAAACACCATCTCTCTGAGGATCGACCCCTACTTCCCTAATTACATTAATTTGTTGTTAGCCTAGTCTGGGTAATTTATCTTTGTATTGGGCTTGCGATAGGCCCGATCACTAGTCTTCCTTTGACTTGGGTTGATGTTTTCCATTGAGAAACAAAATCAAAGTCCAAGATGAGTCCACTTGAGGAAGGATGTAACGGAATCATAATCAAATCATGAAATTGCTATCATCGGTTCCTCGTAAACTTGTATTCTAGTGCCTTTGCTCCATAAAGTAAGAAAATATAGCAAAACCGCTTCATTTCCTATAAAACGAGACAATGTACGCAAAACAACTAGAATAGCAATATTAGCTCGTTAATCACTTAACAAAATGCATAAATCATATAGAAATCGAGCAAAAACGGGGGATAAATTAGTACAAAATATCGCTTATCAAGCGACTTATGTTTGAGAAGGTTTGGGACTTGACATACAGGCCAATAATAGGCATCCAAAAAAGTCAAGTATACAATCCATCATATGATAAGACATAAGCATACATACTCTCACGGTAAATGGCACGCACTAGCATCGTGTACAATCCATCATATGATAAGACGTTTCCCAGAACCGTATACGATAAGACGTTTCGTATACTCATGACCTAGACAAACAGGTTCACGGGATAAAACGTTTCCCGGAATTATATACTATAAGACGTTTTGTATACTCGAGACTTAGACAAACATGTCCACGGGGTAAGACATTCCCCGGAATCGTGTACGATAAGAAGTTTCCCGATTCGACGAGCGTGGTATGACGTTCCACATCCAAGACTCGATCATACAAAGACATCGAGTACCCCAAATTTGGCTAAACCACACGAAAGAGGCGGAAAGAGATCTATAGTCAAAAGTCAAGCTAGTACGCTACATGCAATGACACCACCTCGCAAAGATACAACATTTGACGGCCGGGTCGATCAACGCATTGCGTTCACCTCCTAACAGCGTCGTCATATCCCCACTAAAACATGCATATATGCATCAAGGATACACCTCCTCGTTTCGACATCCCAGTCTAACGAGCAAGGAGGTGTAGCCGGGGAATGAAAGTTCATACAACTCAACGATTAGTGCTCAAATCAAAACATAGGTAGAACCTGTAACACCTGCAAATATACCCTATTTTTATAGTAAAAATATTATACGGATACTTTTCAGCGAAATTTAGTTTTAGTTTAGAATTAAATTTTCCGTGTCTAGTTTAGAATTTCCGAGTTCGTTTTTGGACTTTACGCGAGATTTCGAGTAAGTTACGTCTTAAGACGTTATGGGCTTTTTCCCATATGTTTTTCCACTTACTCCTTATGCTCCCTTAACCCTAACTCACCCTCACATTCAATCTTCTTCTTCCTCACCAAGTAAACACCAAAACCCTAACCTCCATAATTGATCGATCTTAAAATCATCGCTACTTCTTCGTTACTCGCTCAAATTCACTCAAGTTCGTCTTACTCTTTCCCTCTCATCGTCCTCTATCTTAATTGGTAATAAAATTACCGTCTTCCTCGCTTTTCAATTTATCCGTCTTTCTCAAAGGTGAATTATATTCATCTTTTATAATCTAATTGTAGGTGGTGACCTCCAAGACCCCGACAAAGACTACATCTTGATAGAAGAGGACATCGACGCAGATTGAAGACGCGAAAAGGTAACGGTGAAGGATTACTCGATATCATTTACGTGTTTTAATGTGTTTTCTATGTTAGTAATCGTATTTAGAATAGGATTAGTAATCATAGGAATTATGTTGTTGATGACGGTTGTTGTTAGTTGATAATTGATAATGAAAATGGATGATTTGTGATGTTAGATGATGTTGTTGTATAATGAGCCTTAGTGAAAAATTTATGTTTTCGTGCAATATTGACCCCAGCCGACCGACCGGCAGCCGGTCAGCTGACCGGCTGGGGAGTGGCTGATGTTTAATTGTGTTACGTAAACGTTTTGGTATATAATTGGTCTCAGCCGGCCGACCGGCAGCCGGTCAGCCGACCGGCTGAGACACACACCACATTTGACTTATTTTATCGTATGACTTTGGTCCCAGCTGGGTAGCCGGCAGCCGGTCCCTTTGACCGGTTGGGACACGCTGCATTTTCAGTTAAGTTTTCACATGATTTATGATGCTAGCCGGGTAGCCGGCAGCCGGTCCCCTTGACCGGCTGGCACACGCTGGAATTCTATTTACTTTTCGTTCTTATGTTTTCATTTATAATATTTCTGATGGTTAGTTTATCGTTTAAACTTACGTAATGACTTTAAATATTAATGTTTCGAATATATGATATTCCATTCGCTTGTATCGCATGTTTCGTGACGGTTTTTGATATGTCCCACTTTGAGTCGGTTTTACACATGTTACGGTTTGAGCACTAATTTTCTATGTGCTTTGTACTCTCATTCCCTTGGCTACCTCTTCATTCATAAGGCTCGAATGTCGGAACGGGGAGTGTATCCGTACTTCTTAATTGCATGTGTTAGTGGGCATATGACGACGTTGTTGGGAGGCGAACGCTTTGCGTTGATCGACCCGGCCGTCAAATGTTGTATACTTGCGAGGTGGTGGCATTGCATGTAGCATACCGCTTGTTATAAGACTTGTGCTCTTTTCCGCCTCTTTCGTGAAGGTTGACCGAATTTGGGGTACTCGGCGTCTATGATTGACCGAGTCTTGGATGCGAAATGTTTATCGCATGTCGAATCGGAAAATGTTATTCCGAGAGTCTGGCCAGGTTTAGACTAGGATCGGATATTTATATCGTCGTCCTACCGGGAGGAAATTAGTCTACATATACGAAATGTATTGAATCGTGTATGCGTTCAGGGCCATGTTTTATCCCGTGGATGCCTTTTAATCATACTTGCATGTACACGGTGCTAGTGCGTGTCATTTACCGTGAGAGATGTCGTCAACGTATTGTACGTTTGAATGGATGGTTATATGATTGATTAATTGTGATCTTTGGATGACTTGGCATGGTTTGTTTGTCGAGTCTCAATCTTATCAAACTTATGCCGCTAACGGTGAGATGCAAGCCCTAGTGAGTGTATGGTTGCCTAAGAGTGTCTTCCTTGAGTTCTATCTATAGCATGATGGTTACGGATTTGTACTCCATGTACCGATATCTTTACATATTGAATTGCCTATTTATCCTTCTCATATTTCACAAGTATATCTATATATGCATGCTTCTACTTTTGTATTTCCGTTTATGTACGTTTAATGTGATATGGCTGGGAGAACCCGGAGTTACTCCCCACTGACTGTGGCGTTCATGTTTTTCATGGATGAATAGGTTACTTGATTGGATGGCTTTTTGCTTGTGGTATTTTGGGTTTGGGTGTGAGCTAAACAACCTCTAGACGTTGTTTAGCTAGTTGCTAATAACTTTGATGTTGGATAGCATTTTGAGAGACTACGTCTCTTGTAGTATTTTATATTTTTGGTTTGTAATTATTGACATTCCTCGTACCTTTCTATTTGCATGTAAAAAGTTTTAAAACCACCGTATTTTCCGCTATATAAATCACATGCTTGTTATGTTTTATTTCCGCATTCGCGAGGGTTGTCACAGTTGGTATCAGAGCTTTATCGCTCCCGACGCACATACGTGAACCCTAAACTTAAACTACTTGACCTTGAAATAATAAATGAGAGATGGGTAGAAGTTAAGGACTTTACTTGGTAGTCTATTTGTTTGTGCTAAGTGTTAGGATTAACTCGTTTTGTTTTTGTTTCTTATAAAGATGGTTAGACCTCGAGTAGTATAAAACGTTATGCTAGAAGCTCTTACGCAAGTGTTGAAGAATCAACAAGATGCGGCTATTGCCCAAGCCAACCAAGTTCCCCCTCGTAGAGAAGATAACCACCAAGGAGGCTACGCTTGGGTGGCTAGCCAAATAGCTAGAAGCAAGATTATACCCTATGGTGGAGATTCGGACCCTACCGAGCTATCGGAATGGTTTCGAGAAATGAAGAAGCAATTTGATTTATACCAAGTCCGTGAAGAGGACAAGGTAAGGATTTCCAAGCACTTCCTTGTAAGGGAAGCAGATAATTGGTGGGCGATTACTTGTGCCACCGCTACTCTTGAAGACGACTTCAATTGGGCTTGTTTCAAAGCTCTAGTTGAAGGTCGATTTTATCCTAAGGAGCTCAAGCAACAAAGACTCAAGGATTTATTGACTTCAAGCAAGGTAACTTGTCGGCACAAGACTTCACTACGGAGTTCAACAAGCTTGCTCACTTTGCTCCGAGGCTTATCAAAGATGGCGAGGACCGATCTTTCTATTACCGCAACAAGCTTAGTGCTTTACTCCAAAGTAAAGTGAGGAAAAACACTACTTCCTTTGGGGATTTATATGATGATGCTCTATGGGCCGAGAACTCTATGAAGGCCATCAAGGATGAAGCTATGATGAAGAATCCCTCTCCTTCCTTCACTCCTAGGCCTAATTTCTATGGGAAGAGGTTGTTTACTCCGTCTTCCTCCAACTCTTATGCCAGCAAGAGGAGATTCAATCCTCCATTAAATGCAAATGCAAGAGCTCCCGCTCCTTTCATTCCCCGAGCTACTTCTAATGTGGCTCATAAGCCATATGCTCCTCCTCAAGCTCAAGGTCGCTTTTGCAACCGATGTAGGCAACCACACCACCCCGGTGTAGCATGTTACAACCAACCTAAGGGTTCTATCTTCGTTCTGAGCCGAGCCGAAGCCGATGCTCATCCGGAGATAATTACGGGTATGTTCTCAATCTTAGAGCAACCGTGTCTTATTCTATTTGATACCGGTGCTTCTATGTCCTTTGTGTCTTCAACTTATGCTAATAAATTAATAATCGAGCCTACTTCTAGTGAGGATACTCCTATATCCTTACCATCCGGAGAAATTATCTCTTGTTCTACTCTTTATCCTAATGTTCCAATATCTATTTCGGGTGCTATCTTTCCCGCAAATCTCCTTAAGTTTCCTCTAGGAGAGTTCGATATAATTCTAGGTATTGATTGGTTAGCATTGTACAATGCTAGGTTCGAGTGTAGAGATCAAAAGATTTATTTAAAGAGTCCTTTAGGAGTTAGAATAACCTATAAGGGATCTCATCCCCGAAAGGGTGTGTCTTTGATTTCCACAATGAAATTGGTGAGTATGGTAAGAAAGGGTCACCAAGCATACTTGTGTATTGTGACTTCTACAACTACCTCTTTGCCAAATATTGAAGATGTGCCTATAGTTCGTGAATTTGTTGATGTATTCCCTGAAGACTTGCCCGGGATCCCTCCCGAGCGTGATGTTGAGTTTTCTATTGATCTTGTACCTGGTTCTGGACCCATAGCCAAAGCTCCTTACTGTATGGCTCCAACCGAATTGAAAGAGTTAAGGAAGCAACTTGATGATATGATTGAGAAGGGTTTTATTCGACCAAGTGCCTCGCCTTGGGGTGCTCCCGTTCTCTTTGTGAAGAAGAAATATGGTTCTATGAGGCTTTGTATTGATTACCGTGAGTTGAACCGGATTACAATCAAGAATAGGTATCCTTTACCAAGGACTGAAGATTTGTTTGATCAACTAAAGGGTGCTTCTACTTTTTCCAAGATTGATTTGAGATCCGGATATCACCAAATTCCCGTTTGTGATGTTGATATACCCGAAGACCGCTTTTAGTACAAGATATGGACATTATGAGTTCAAGGTGATGCCATTTGGATTGACTAATGCTCTCGCTATTTTCATGGATCAAATGAACCGCACATTAAGTGAATATCTTGACAAGTGTGTGGTGGTGTTCATTGACGACATCCTTATTTTCTCCAAGACCGAAGAAGAGCATGCTATTCATCTAAGGACTATTTTGAGTGTTCTTCGTCGTCAAAAGTGGTTTGCCAAATTCTCCAAGTGTGAATTTTGGTTACCTAAGGTGTCCTTTCTTGGACATGTAATTTCTAAAGAAGGTGTGATGGTAGATCCTTCTAAAATTGAGGCTGTTGTTGATTGGAAGAGTCCGACCGATGTTAGAGAGGTTCGAAGTTTTCTTGGTTTAGCTGGTTATTACCGTAGATTTGTCAAGGATTTCTCAAAGCTTGCTAGACCGATGACCCAATTGTTGAAGAAAGAAACCAAGTTCCTATGGAATGAAGCTTGTGAAGCCGCTTTTCAAGAGTTAAAGAAAAGGTTGACGACCGCCCCGGTGTTGACTTTGCCTGAAGATGGTGTAGACTTTGATGTCTATTGTGATGCTTCCAAGATGGGATTGGATTGTGTACTTATGCAAAGTAGGAAAGTGGTGGCTTATGCTTCGAGACAGTTGAGAGTTCATGAAGTGAACTACCCTACTCATGATTTGGAATTAGCCGCCGTGGTTCATGCTTTGAAAGTGTGGCGACACTACCTTATTGGTGTTCATTGTCATATATTCACCGATCACAAAAGTTTGAAGTACATATTTACTCAAAAGGAGTTGAATATGAGACAAAGAAGATGGTTGGAATTGGTGAATGATTATGATTTTGAGTTGTTTTACCATGAAGGGAAGGCTAATGTTGTTGTCGATGCTCTTAGTAGGAAATCATCTCATTCCTTGAATGCTATGCAGGTATTACCCGATGATCTTTGTATTGAGTTTCGAAAGTTGAAGTTGGAATTCGTGGAGCGTGGATTTGATTATGTTGGTGCTATGACTGCCAAACCTGTTTTTCTCCGTGAGATCCGCGAAAGCCAAGTTGATGATCTTACCTACAAGTCTATTCAAGCCAAACTTCTTGAAGGAAAAGCTAAAGATTTCAAGTTTGATAATAAAGGTGTTCTTCGATTCCATGGCCGTTTGTTTGTGCCTAATGCTCTTGATTTGAGAAAGCGGGTTCTTGATGAAGCTCACCTTTCCCCTTATTCTATTCACCCCGGAGGTGATAAGATGTATAAAGATTTGAAGCTACAATTTTGGTGGCCGAATTTAAAGGGTGATGTTGTGTCTTATGTTGGAAGATGTCTTACTTGCCAACAAGTGAAGATTGAACACAAGAGACCCGGTGGATTGCTACAACCTTTGGATATTCCACTATGGAAGTGGGAATCTATTTCCATGGATTTTGTTATGGGTTTGCCAAGGACCGTTGGAAGTAAAGATGCCGTTTGGGTTGTTGTTGATCGTTTGACCAAGTGTGCTAGATTCATCCCGATCAAAGAGACTTGGAGTTTAGATCGACTAGCGAAAGCCTATGTTGATGAGATTGTTAGATACCATGGTGTTCCCAAGGAGATTATATCCGACCGAGATCCGAGGTTTTGTTCAAGATTTTGGAAGGCTTTACAAGAAGCCATGGGTAGTAAATTGTTGATGAGTACAGCATTTCATGCCGCTACCGATGGTCAGACCGAGAGGACTATTCAGACTTTGGAAGACTTGCTTAGGGCTTGTGCACTCGACTTCCAATTTAGTTGGATAAAACGTCTACCGTTGGTGGAGTTTTCTTACAACAATAGTTATCATGCCTCGATCAAGATGGCTCCTTATGAAACTCTTTATGGAAGAAAATGTCGAAGTCCTATATGTTGGAATCAATTGAGTGATGTTCATGACTTAGGCCCCGATGTTCTTGTTGAGACTATTGATCATGTGAAGGTCATTCGTGATAGAATGAAAGCCGCTCAAGATCGACAAAAATCTTATGCCGATGTCCGAAGAAGACCGTTAGAATTTGAAGTTGGAGATAAAGTATTCTTGAAAGTATCTCCAATGAAGGGTGTTAAACGGTTTGGTGTAAAGGGTAAATTGAGCCCGAAATACATTGGACCCTTTGATATTTTAAAAAAGATTGGTGTCGTTGCTTATAAGTTGGACTTGCCCCCGAATTTGGCTAAGGTTCATGATGTATTCCATGTTTCTCAATTGAGAAAGTACGTTAGTGATCCAAGCCATGCCTTTCAAACGGAAATGCCCGAGCTTGAACCGAATTTATCCTTTGAAGAGAAGCCAATCCGCATCCTAGATCGCAAGTATAAGAAGTTGAGAAGTAAAGTGGTTCCTTTAGTGAAAATCTTGTGGAGATGTGCCAATGTTGAAGAAGAAACGTGGGAAACGGAAGCTTCTATGCGTAGTAAATATCCAAGCCTGTTCGATTAAGGTATCTTTCTTTCGCTCAAGTTTCGAGGGCGAAACTTTTTAAAAGGTCGGGTGATTGTAACACCCGTAAATGTACCCTATTTTTATAGTAAAAATATTATACGGATACTTTTCAACGAAATTTAGTTTTAGTTTAGAATTAAATTTTCCGTGTCTAGTTTAGAATTTCCGAGTTCGTTTTTGGACTTTACGCGAGATTTCGAGTAAGTTAAGTCTTAAGACGTTATGGGCTTTTTCCCATATGTTTTTCCACTTACTCCTTATGCTCCCTTAACCCTAACTCACCCTCACATTCAATATTCTTCTTCCTCACCAAGTAAACACCAAAACCCTAACCTCCATAATTGATCGATCTTAAAATCATCGCTACTTCTTCGTTACTCGCTCAAATTCACTCAAGTTTGTCTTATTCTTTCCCTCTCATCGTCTTCTATCTTAATTGGTAATAAAATTACCGTCTTCCTCACTTTTCAATTTATCCATCTTTCTTAAAGGTGAATTATATTCATCTTTTATTATCTAATTGTAGGTGGTGACCTCCAAGACCCCGACAAAGACTACTTCTTGATAGAAGAGGACATCGACGCGGATTGAAGACGCGAAAAGGTAACGGTGAAGGGTTACTCGATATTATTTACGTGTTTTAATGTGTTTTCTAAGTTAGTAATCGTTTTTAGAATAGGATTAGTAATCATAGGAATTATGTTGTTGATGATGGTTGTTGTTAGTTGATAATTGATAATGAAAATGGATGATTTGTGATGTTAGATGATGTTGTTGTATAATGAGCCTTAGTGAAAAATTGATGTTTTCGTGCAATATTGACCCCAGCCGGCCGACCGGCAGCCGGTCAGCTGACCGGCTGGGGAGTGGCTGATGTTTAATTGTGTTACGTAAACGTTTTGGTATATAATTGGTCTCAACCGGCCGACCGGCAGCTGGTCAGCCGACCGGCAGAGACACACACCACATTTGACTTATTTTCTCATATGACTTTGGTCCCAGCCGGCAGCCGGTCCCTTTGACCGGCTGGGACACGCTGCATTTTCAGTTAAGTTTTCACATGATTTATGATGCCAGCCGGGTAGCCGGCAGCCGATCCCCTTGACCGGCTGGCACA